>CAEFZY010011274.1:0-20621 GCA_903066815.1 Brachyrhaphis roseni
ATAAGCTTAAGTTCTCAAGGATAATCAAGACTAAAATAGTCTTGAATTTACATCAAAAATTAAACTGTGCTTCAGGAGGCTGAGATCAATTTAACGACACAAAGAAAAGCCAATCCAGTCACACAGTGAAGGTATTACCAACGTTGTGATTGATATAATAAAACTATCCAGTAACCTCTGTGCTGTTAAACAGGTGAAAGGACAGGTGAAGGCGGCTGTAGGTGGAACTGCAGAGACACTGGATTCTGGTCCGGTAACCCGTGACAAGAGCGGATCTGTATCCATCACAGTGCATGTGAAGCCAGGCTCCAAACACAGCAACATCACAGGTCAGCCTCACGTTGCACCAACATCTGATCTGTTACTAAAACAGAGCTCACACTTTGTTCTGTCTCTCTTCCAGATGTTTCCACTGAGGCTGTAGGCGTCTCAATTGCAGCGCCACCTACAGACGGAGAAGCAAACACAGAGCTTGTGCGCTACCTTGCAGAAGTCCTGGAGCTAAAGAAGAGCCAAATTTCACTGGACAAGGTTTCTGAAACTCCTACATCTGTTTTTAATGTGTTTATTCAGCGATCACTGGAGTCTAACATTTCAAGGGATACGAGTGAACAAAAACATTTCAAAAGATTACAGGACAGATTAAAACTAACTAACCGAGTCATTAATTAATTTACATTTTTGCAGCTAAATTATTCAACAGGCATGAGTTCAGCAACAAACATTTACCTTTGTCAATCTGTTTAAGTTAATCAAGTTTTAATTAAAAACATTATGCCAAAAAATAAATATTTTAAATTTAAAACATCCTATTATTGCAAAACTATTGAAAAAAATAATATATAAACTCAACAACATATAGATTTTTATTATTCAAGTTATCCAACCGTCAGATCGGTGCAACGTGCTTTTATACTTAACTTCAAATCCCATTCAGTTTTGAAGTGTTTCAGGAATGCCTGACTATTTATGTAACTTTATTTATTTTTTTTTTTTTTAAATACTTATTTATAAATGTAAACCGTGAACGCCGACATTGGCGTTGGGAGCGGCTTTGCTGCTGCTACATGGTTAGCATAAATGCTACTTTAGGCTTGAATAGCTTCGCTGATAGGCTAACTCCTTTCAGTATAACTTCAACACAACAAAGGTATTTTCCAGGGTCACATCAGATATTTTTGAAGCAGAAATTTACCCTTACTGGTCCAAGAAAAGCTGCTTTATCGTCCATTACTGTTGTTCGCAGATTCCGCTTGTGCGTCAGATTTACGGGCGTACCAGAAACATGCAGCAAAAGTTCCGGCTCGGGACTTTCGTATTAAAAAAGAAATGCAAACAGCAAATGTGATTAATTGAGTTAATTTTTTTAATTCGTTAAAGTCACAGCCATATTTAAAACGTAAAGACATGAAGATAAAGTTAGGAGTTTATCTTCATAAAATTGAGCTACTATTTACTGAATAGCTTTTCAGTCCGCAGCTCTTTAAGCTACAGTTAATGCCTCGTCTTTTGGATTAACTTTCTTTTTCTTGTTTAGATATATATTTTTTAACCTGTAAATTTTATTCTAATGGATCAACAACATTTCACCCTCTAGGGTTCTAGATCCAGAGACAAAGTCATCAAGGTGGACTCCTCCTTGGATCCAGAGGAGGTGCTAAAGAGGCTCCGGCAGGCAGCCAGCTGATCGGCAAAGACTGGGTGGAAGAAGGGTTTTAGTTACCTTCTGAACAGTCAGCTGGACCAGTAATGGCTCCATGGGACTGGAACTTCTCCCATATTGAGATCAACATCATCTTTCCATCATTCAATTTTCTAAACAGATTCTTCTGAGGATGGAGCTGAAAAAACATGAAGTGAGAAGAAAAAAACGACTTGAAAACAACTCAGGTCTCTGAAGTGGCAACATGACGCTGGTTAGAGTTTCTCCACAGAGTCATGTGGAAAGGGTTGTGTGTAACCATGGAAAACAGGAGGATTTCCATCCTTAAAAACAGAACATATTATACAAAGTTCACGTCTTTAACATTTCTGTACTTCCGTTTGGATCACTAATGCTAATAAAAATGCCCAGACGTTTTTCTGGTAATAAGTTGATCTATTTTGATGTCTAGAAAATGAGCCGTTTTCAAAAACTTTCCGAATGCAACGTCTCAAATCAACAGGCACTGACCTTCACCTAGTGACCCCAGCGAAGTCCAACCCGTTACCTAGCAACCCCAGCAGAGTTCCACCCATCACCTAGCAACCCAAGCAGAGCTCCAGTATGAAATAAGTCACTTTCAAAGATTTAACTAAGCACCAGGTATTTTTGTAGTAAGATTTTACGTTTTTTTCAATCACTTGCGTGCTTCAAAACTTAATTCTGAAGGTTATTAGGGCTGAGACACATTATAGCTCTTACAAATCCAATGCAGTAGGTGGCGGTAATGCACTGCTGGTATACACCAAAAAATCCTCAACCAGAACCTTTTACTGCTTTTTTTTTTTTTTCTTTTACTTCTGTTTACATTATAAAAGCTATTTTTTGTGGGAAAAATAGACCCATTTTAATTTATGAACATAAATGTAACTGTGTAAATGTAAGTGAAATAAAATTTCTTTAGAATACTTCAAACTCCAGTTGCTTGATTTATTTTAAGTTTAAGCTACAGCAACTTGATTATATAACCAAATACATATACATTCTTAAAAACAGTAAATGTATCTTTCTGTTCTTTCACAAACTCAAGTAATTCTGAATATATTCACATATTTGCTTTGACATGTTGTCCAATTGACATAGTCTTGTGTTTTATTAACTCTATATACTAATATGCTATTTAAAAGTAGTTCAACCTATTAATCTGGCACCAGGTTAATTTCTTGCAGGAAATTCTGGTTGTTTTGAAGCAATTTGATTAGCTGACAAATTTTAGCTTTGCGCTACTTTGACAGCATCTCCACTTTTATCAAACTGGAGAAATCCCAGGCTTTTGTAATGTCTTTGTTTATTCATATTATTTCCAATTATTATTGATAGCTTTCACTGTACCAAGGCATACATACAGCATCCTGGAATATAAAGGCATCTGACAGATACATTTTACTGGAAAACATGCACCCTCCATGTTTTCCACTTTCGACACCGATACCTGAAGTTTAGTATCGGCCAGTACTGATCTAATACAGAAAAACGGTCCTGAATTTCAAAAGGTAAACATAAATGTCTTCAATTACAAATTTATCTGATGACTCTGCACCAGTACAGCACACTTAAATACACTGATGGCTTCACAAACTTGGTCAAGCATATGAAAAACAGCATGACTTTAATTTGTCTGGTCAAACTGACAAAAATAAACTGCAATAATCCTCCTTTCAAATGGTTCAGAAAGTGGAATTAGGAGTTATAAATATGATGTAATAGATAAAGCATCGAGTGGAGCACAAAGCATAGAATTGGACTGAATAAATTGGCCCATATGGCTCAGGCACATCGGCACCGATACCCAATATAGATTTTTTTTTGAATATCGGTACTCAAGCATTAATATCGGATCGGTGCATCTCTACTAATGTTCAAATTTGTTTATAATTTCTCTGTAAAACTATTTTTAAAGGATGTTAATAAGCAAATTTTAAAAAAAGGAATTCTGCCTGCCAGCACAGCTGTGGTTTATTTCTGGTTCTTCAGATTCACTGTTGTAAAATCCAGAAAAATGATGCAACTAAAGGTGTTTCAGAAACATTTTTGTTTAAGGCTGTAAACGCTTATGCAACCATGTTATTATAGCTTTCTAATTACTTATACATTCCTTCAGAGAGTTTCAGCTGAACAGCAGACATGCCTAGATGAAACCTTCACTAAGTGACTGCAGAGATGATCCACGGTCCAGCAGCAGCCGATGAGGAGCTTCTGAGCACATAAGCTTCTGAATCCTTTACATTTGGGAGGAAAATGTTTGTTCAGTCATTTGAGGCTTAGCGCAGCGTCTGAAACCCTTCGTCACCTTGACAGTTGCAGACGTAAAGCTCCTGATCCTGGATCAGCAGAGGAAGACAGACACTGAGAAAAACTGACTGAGGTGGTTCTTATGTAATCCTGCAGCTTCCTAAACCAAGCAGAAAGTTTGTTTGCCAAGCTGACTGCAGAAAGAAAGTCAGCGGACCTTTGATATTTGGTCCTTATCTGCTCAGCCTTTCATGTCGCGCTCTCTGAAGCCTTTTAGTTTGAACAGGAACAATCTGAGCCTCATTACCGCTTCACTAATTCACAGCTCTCTGATTCAGAGGCTCATGACTTGATGCTGATCAGAGATGTCTGCAACGAGGAGGCGTTCAAGTCCTCGGAAACCCCAGGAGTCCCGGAGGGGCCAAAAGTTAAACCCTCTGCAGCGTCTGATGAACATCTCTCCATCTAACGCTTCTTTTTAAAGCTCTTATGAAACATGGAATCATCACATGTTGTAGGAGTTTGTAGTAGTTCATTTATGCAGCATCAAATTATAAGACTGTAAGAGATCAAATTCATATCTATGCATCAAACTCCATAAAGATTCAAACTCATGAATTTTCTCCTACACACTGCAAAAACAAGATTGTAACAAATATGTTTGTCTACTTTCTTGTGCAAATATCTTATCAGCTGAAATATGACTTACAAGTAACTTATTAGCAAAATAAAGAACTTTGAAGTAAATAAATCTTGAATTTGGATTTTTAAAAAGTGCCAGTTCCACTGGCAGATTATTCAGCTTAAAGCAAGACATTTTTCTGGAGATGCAAATCTTTAAGTGTCAAGCGATTCGATTCAGAAACAATTTTTCTACTCAAACGGTCTAGAGATTTTGCTTAAATTATGAAGAAAATACAGTGATTTAGCAGATCTAGAGGATTTGGATGAAACTACTACAAACGGTAAATATGTTGGCTACATGTCTTTCAAAAAGCAGTTTACAAAAAAAGTTCTAATATACAGGCATTTTACAGCGCTTGTGAAATTTAACTGAAATGCTTTCATGTCTGGTGCAGGATGTTTCTTTTAAACTCTACAGGTTTATAATCCAGGTTTTTTGAAAACCTTGAAGTTTCTCCAAACTGATGGGTCACTCTGGTTAAACGCAATTAAAAGATAGCATGAGGTTATTAGCTGCCCGTGCAGATAGGACTGAATGAGGCGATTGGGATGAAAATGAGGAAGTTGATCATGAAGACGGTAAGCTCTGACAGTCTGATGGATTTAGATAATGTTAGAATGCTTCAAACTTTAAATTTCACTCAAGAAAAACTGCAAGTTTGATTTCCAACATTTTACATGTGAAAAGAACATAATGGGCTCAAAAACTGTTAAGGTGCCAGTTTGTCAGAATTGTGAAGTTAAATAACCTGAGCTTGATCCCTATCCTGATTGTGCCAAAATAGATTTCAGTCAAACAAATCAGCTCTGCAGGATGGAGCCAAAACGCACCAGCTTAAGTTTCCATTTTGGATTTTGCTTTGACCAAGAATTTGTCCCAGAACTGATTTAACACTGAACTTGATTTTCCCGTTAAATTCCCCATTAAGCTGAAGATCACTCCAAGCTGGACCTGTAAGTGTAAAGGGTTTAACTGGAATATCAAGTTTTGGGGCATGCAATGAAACCCAAAACATCCGGATCAATCTGTACTCAGATTAAAGCAAAAACGATTGGAAGATCTAGAGTGTGGAAGTCAACAGCAATCATCTACAGGAATGCTTTAGACCTCAAAACCCAACTGGTGATGTTCAGCTGAACTTTAGTTCCCCAGCAGATAAAAGTTCACCAAGACAGTCACAGTAGACACAAAATGGACTTGAGATAAACAAAGAAAGGTTGCAAATGCACAACTCATCTAGAAGTATTCTGTGTCTTTGTCTCTGACTATATTTTGAATGTTTTTGTCCTGTAAAGCTAATTGTCGTCACGCTGTGACAGTGATGAATGAGGTGCGATCAACAGACTGACACATCCTCCAGTTTCCGGTTTGTTTACGATGTGAGAGGCGAGGATTTTCAGATGCAGCTCCTCTGACTGTCAGAAGGGTTTAAGTTGTGTTCGGATGAACAGCGCCGACAGTAATACCTTTATCCCAGCAAACTGATGGGAAATATAAATAGAAGTGCTGCAGCCAGAAAGTGACTGCCACGTCTCTTACACGGTTCCAAAGTTTGTTTGAATATGTTTGTTTCATCGCAGACAGTGTCTAAGCAGAAATGTGTCTAAATTTCTCAAAGCTGACTGGTTCATCCATAAACAAGCTGCTTCTTCAGAGGATCAGTCTGATGCTAATCAGGGAGGAAAACATGTTGCTGCACCAAAGATATCAGCTTTTTTCCCCATTTGTGTGCAGCAGCTATGAACAATTAGTTTTGCAAATTTCTTGAGTGATGCAAATTAAGTTAATTAATTTGAAACAAATTAAAAGCAGTCACAATTATTAGAAACATTTTAGGACAGATTAAATTCTGCACAGCTCCCATTAGCAGCAAGTGAACTTTGATTAGATCTTTGCAATACCTGGGTAATTTTATTTTATCTTAGTTTGTGATTCTTTTCATCTTAAACTCTATTTCCCCACTGTGGGACAGTAAATTATATTTCTATTCTTTTCAGTTCTGCTCTAATTGCTTATTCTTGTCCATCTTGGTATTGTTGTCTCATACAACCACCTAACTCTGCAAGCTTGTCACATCATTTATAAGTGAAATAATCCTAAGGATTACATCTGGATTTCAGCCTTTCTGGAGAATATTTACACCCAGGTTATTTCCCTGAAGTTCATCTTCATTCTGTTTCTTCTCCTGTATTTTCTACTGAGAGTTTTTCTAATAAAAAAAAACAACTAGTGCTTAGATTTAGGCACAAGTCACAGTTTTTGTTACATTTGAATTAATGTAACAAAAACAACACAAAAAAAAGAAGCCTCTACGTCACGTCAATGACGTCATCAGGGGGTCCAAAGATGCCCCGCGGTGCGGAGCGCGCGGCATTCAGTGAGCGAGACACAGGTGGAGGAAGGTGAAGTCAACTCGCGATCTGACCTTTAACTTTCCCGCACTTTGCTTGTTTGTTTGTTGTTTTGTCGGCATGTGGGCGCGTGCTGTGTTGTGCGCGGCGCTACTGTCGGTTCTGTGTCCGGCCGGCTCGACGGAAGCCGAGAGGGACGAGAGAGAAGTGCAGGACTACCGCAACTCCAACAGACTGGTGAGCCCCTCCCAAAAACTAGATACATTAAAAATAAACTTATAGAAGTTTAATCTCTTTAAAATTAAATCTCAGCATTTGCATAGACTAATATTATACGTTTTAAAACTATATAAATTGCCTTTTTATAGTCATTTTTAGATTATATTATTATATTTTATGTCCTAAAACTATCAAAAATATTTTTCTTTGACTAATAATTCTTTATTGATAGGAAATAAGATAAGCATATCTCTAAAGATTATATACAATAACGTAAAAGGTCTATAGAATTAAAATAGTTTTAATAATTTGCTTTTATTAATGTTTTGCTCCCTACACAAATTATCTATTTGGGCCACTTCTTTATAAAATATTATTATTACTTCCAATCATAAGAATTTTGTATGTATTAATTAATGTTTTATTTTTAATGATGTTTCTATTTGTTTAAATTTCTTAAATACTTAATTTAAAAAGAAAAAAGCATTGAAATATATTTTAAAATGCATTTAATAAATAAATTAAAGTATAAATAAACATATTTATTTGGAAATATGTTTAAACTTCTTTCAAATACTTTATAAATTGGAAAATAATAAAAAATATATTTTATGACGTCAAGAAAGAAGCATCTTTCCAGTCACAAACCCTTCTGAACCAAACATTTACTGCCTTAATGCTTCTGCAGTTTCAGTTTTCTTGTCTCTTCTTGTCAGCTCGGAGCCCTGCATGAAGTTCTGGAGAAGCTGCAGACAAAGAGGATCAATCCCTGGGAGAAGAAATACGGACAGGTTCCTTCTGTGAGTCTCTGCAGATCCTTTTTCTCAACTTGAAATATACTCAGAAATTTTCAGTGTACAACTAAAACTGAAACATTGTTGACAAAAGAATCCAGAACATCGCATCAGTTTTATTATTAAAAGCAATCTGGAGAAAAAAATCAACAAATATTGTTTCAACCTGTTGCAATGGCGCAATTTTGCCAGTAGATGGCGTGAAAGCATAAATTTTACAATTAAAACCAATAATATTAGGTTTAAATACTGTTTTTAATGAATATATCAGTCACTTTCATGTAGGCAAAATTATTTGAATAATTATTTAATACCTCAGGTTACCGCAGGTTTCTCTGCTCTGTTTACTTCTAATGTGTAAAGTTTTAGATTTGATTTGTTAAAGCTGCACATCATCAGCATAAATATTATTAATTTTTGTCTTTTAATGACTTTGAATGTGAATCGTTCTTTTTCCAAAGTGGAATGACTGCATAACATAGCAATAATTTTTAAAGACAAAAGTTGAGTGCACAATTTATGGATTTGTTCAAATCCAGTCGGTGTTTAAATTATCCAAACTTTAACTAGCTGATAAAATAGCTTCATTGTGGGTGGATATTTGACCTCTGCTCTTGGTGGGATGGTTAGAGCTCACCTAAAGTAGTTAATTCATCAGTTTTCAACAGAACTGAGTGCTTCAGGAAGCTAACACTGAAGCTAAATGTTAGCTCTTCTTTATCCACTCTTAAGCCAGCTTGGGATCATTGCCTTGTTGCAACATCCACCTCTGTCCAAGGTTGAACTAACTGTAGATTAGAGGTTAGGTGAAGACTTTGCGCTATGAAATGCACCAGTACCATTGGTAGTGAAACAGACCCACAGGATGATGCAGCCACCACGTGGCTTGAGGTTCTTAGGTTTGAGGATAATCAGCTCAAGTCTTGTCGGACCCTAAAACTTTTCCCCTGAAGGCATCAAGCTTGACCATCTGGACAGCTGAAAGCTTTGAATTTAGAGGAGATACTGCTAATTGTGCCATTCAATCTTATTTATGCTATTTTATTATTTTTAATCTGTAACTTAAGTGTTTGTGCTCCATGCAAAAATGGACACTGGTGTTCCAGTTGTTTTCAGACTTGACCATCCTGTTCCCAAGTATTATATAAAACAACCTGAAATTTTAAATAAATTTCAGGTTGTCGCCCAGCCTTACTGATTTAAAATCAATTTCAGGTCTAATCAACAGTTCTCCCTCTGGGATATTCCTTAAGATCCTTGGACCATCTGATTGTTAACATTGCGGAAAAACAAAATGGCCGACCCCGTTCAGAACAGAGTTTCTTCAAGTCAGATTTAAGCCTTTTTAAGACCATTACAAATTAAATCTAACACCTGTATAACTACTGAAATATTCAACAGAAATGTTTTATAGTGGTAGTGCCAAGTTTTTAGCACAGAATGCACCTAGCAACAGGAGTGAGGGGTCTAATGGGGAAGACGAACGTTGTTTAGCCGACTGGCAATACAATCTCATGATGTGAGATACAATAAAGTACAGAAGAGCATTGATGTCACGGAGGAAGATACATTTTAGAACACTATTAAACAATATAATCATCACGTTACAACGTGATTGCGTTCGAAAATGTATTTTCCTCCGTTATAGCAAAAGCCAGCTAGCTAGCAGCTAGTTAGCGGAAGCCAAAAACACAGAACGTAATGAAAATGTCTGTTTGTCTGACAGAAAAGTCGCCCAAGGAAAAAAAAACATATTATGCGAGACTAAATAGTCCTGCTATGACAAAATTTAAAACCTGTGATTATTTAAGGCCACCTTATATTTTTCTAATAAATGTAAGATATTTTAAGGTCTTAATTTTAGATGCAGGAATTTAAGACACCCTGGAAAAAATAAACGGTAACAAGATGTTTTTCCCTTATCGAACCACTACTGTTTTCTCAGACCAACATCAGCTTATACCAAAGTTAATGTCAATATATTAGGCATCCTTAATGTGGATTAGATTTTTAAGAAAACCCCCAAAATTCAAACTTGAGCACCTAATTCTTGTCTTCTAAAATAATTTCAGTTGAATGCTTTATTATTCCACCATGAAAAATGAATGTCTTACATTTCCTCTGATGACTAGTGCTCAGATCTGTATGATAAATCAGATGCATCATTAACCGTCATTATTCAGGTGTTCAAACTGACTCTTTACTTCTTCCTGTGTTCAGTGTGACCTCGGGGAGCACTGCGCCGTCAGGAAAGGATCTCGGATCGGGAAGATGTGCGACTGTCCCAGAGGAGCTTTCTGCAACTTCTTCCTGCTGAAGTGCTTATGAGCCAAAACACGCCATCAAAAGCTGTAAATTTTCCATTAGAAAGACAAACATCCAGGCTGCATATAAGGAGCCTTCGGTGTGGAATCAATATGTGTTCTGCATTAAAGATGTTTTTGCTTTAAACTGAGACTCTGCTTCATTTTATAATCCACATGAACTGGATGAAAACAGAAATTTAACTGGTTATTAGGGCTGGGCGATATGGTTTCTTTTTCCATATCAGATGCATTTTTTTCCTCACTTGTTTTAATAAGACATAGAAAATATTTTCAAAAGTTAAGTATTTCTATCAAGTAGTATCTGTAAAACTTACACCAAAGTGTAATTTCACAAGATTCTCAATATTCCTAATTAAAATGTTTATTTTTCATATTGGAGTTTTTGTAAAATTACACTTTATTCTAATATTACAACTTTACTCTCATGTTATTGCAACTGTATTTAAAAAAAAAAATATTTTAACCTTTTTCTTGTAATTAAAAAAATAATAATTGTAGCCTGGCCCTGATATTCTGTTGTAAAGTTAACCTGAATTCAAAGTCCAAACAAACAGAAGTTGTAATAAATTCTTGTGAAACAAGATGGCGGCTCTGGTCGTGTTGAACTACGGAAACCCGAGGAGTTTATTGGTAAAAAAAAAACAAGATTTAATCTTCAAAAGCCAAAAGTACAATCAATAAAATCAATTTATCGCCCAGCCTTACTGGCTACATTAAAAAACAAACAAGTTTGGCTAAAAGTTTTAATAAAACATACCAAATGTAGTTGAAGACGTCAATTCAAAGATCTTAGAAGTGACAGGATTCAAACTCTATCTAAATTTATTCCAGTGAAACATAATTTAACACATCAGAAATCAGCAGTCCCGCACAGCCAAGGCTTTTTTTGTCCCAAATGGATTTTATTAGGAATAAAGTTTACAGACGTCTAGACTCCTCGGGGCTGCTTGAAGTTCATGCCGACAGGTGGCTGGGTGACCTGCAGGTTGGACAGACTGCCGAAGTCCTGCAAGAAGACAGAGAGAAGAACAGGTGTGAGACGTGGACAGGTGAGCGGTTTTCCTGGGACAGGATTTGTCCGAGAGCGTCAGGGTCTGACAGGAACGAGCGATCCTTCAAACACGGGAAAGCTCTCGGTTTGATCTGCCTGTAATAATAAATGACAGCAGCTACGAAGACGCTGCCACCACCTTTCGATACAGGCGGAAAAGACAAACACAAATTCACTAGACGTAATCTGCTCCTAATCTCATTTTAGATCATTACTGAACCACATTTGCAGCTGAAACCAGAAGAGACAAAAAGAGATTGTTGCATTGTCACGAGATGCAACAATCCGATATTAATATCTGTACCGGTTTGATATTGGGAAAAAAATTCTAGATTGGATATTGATGATGAGTTTGATCCATAAGGGCGGATCTATTCAGTCTAATTCTATGCTTTATGCTCTGGTTTATTTATTTTATATATTTGTAATTCCTAATAGCAATTTCTGAACCATTTGAAGGAAAGTTTGTTGTTGTTGTATTTTATTATGTGTATAATATAATAAAATGTCTTCCAGCTGGAGAGATAAATGTTCATTAAAATGTAAAGTTTACTAATCTTTTGTTTTTCTAAAACCTGTTTAAAATAAATATACAAAATATTTTAGAATCTGTTCTTGCATTATTACTATTATATTCCTTGAAAATGGTTCCAAAACGACAATATTATCGTTTATCGCAATAACTTCTGGGACAATTTATCATCCAGCAACATTTGTTACCATGGCATGCCTAGCTATGTTTTTGAAAGAAATTATAAATAAATCTGACATTTTCTGTCTCATTACTTAGCAAACACTAATAATTTTAGTATTTCTGACCAAAAACAAGATAAATTTGGTCAGATTTAACTTCAGAAAAAGAAAAAAAGTGTCTTTTTAGGCAGTGAATGTAAATATATTTGGTTTCAACTGTGAATTAATCCTAATCTGATTACAATATGACACCAGATGAATCAGTCCAACCAGGGATAACTGGAGGATTATTTAAGTTTCTCTTCGTTAATCTCACAACTTCAGCCTTTCTGAATGCGTCTAACTGGGAGCTAACTGGATCCAGTAGGTTTTCCCAAGTCAGAAACAAAAGAAAAACTGTTCTCTCTGTAACCACAGCAACAGCCATTAGATAACCAGTAATTAAACATCCGGGGTCGTTATCTCCAAGCGGACTTCACAGAATGTTCTCCGAGGTTCTGATGTCTGATCCAAACCCTCGACTTTCCGACTGTGATGACGCTAATGAGCGCAGAAACGACCCGACGATCCTTCAGCGCCACCAAACGCCAACTTCTTACAGCGGCACCTTTAATCTTCTGGGAGGTTTTTTTTTTAAGCTTTCCTTTTAACTCATCCGGTCCAGAACCAACAGAGATCCAGGAAAAGACGAGCGTGGAAACTTACCAGCAGCTTCAGCATCTCCTTGGTGTCGGGGTCAACCTCGATGAGCTCCTGGTCCAGAGCGGACACCTGCACAGGTAAACGGAAAGCAGTTGGTCACAACGCAGATCTGCAGGATCTGAAGCCTTAAAACCGGCGACAAACAATGAAACGCTTCACACGTGATTAATTGATTATTTAAATAATCGTCAACTAATTTATTAATTGATAAATCATTAACTGGATTTTACAATTCAACAATTGATGAAAAAACTAAATATTCAGAGCAGAAATTAAGCCAAAACTGTACAAAATATAAACAATTTGCATTTAAAAAGAAAAAAAATAGTAATTTTCTGTTAATATGTTCTGTCCACAGCTTTCAATCTGAAGTTTTAACTTGGCAATTCTGTAAAAATTTAGATATGTATATCTATTTAGCACGTTTGCTATCCAATAATTGGTTCATTTAATTAATCAATAAATAACAGATCATCTCTGCAGAACTGATATTAATTCAAGCAGAAAGGCCGGAGATGTTAGAAGTATTTTTAACTGCAGATGCATCCTGTGTTACAAATAATAAAGTGTTTACTAAAGTAATGGTGTGAAAATGTTTTTTTTTTAATTATTATTTAAAATAGGAATTTATTTGCATCTTTTAATGTATTTCTAGGATATATACATAAAAAAGTTACGTAGTTGAAACAATATGCAGAATATTAATTTTTTTAATCCGATTTCATTATTTAAAATCCTCAGAAAGTAAAAATGCTGTATTTTCTCAGCAGTTTTTAACGTTGATAGTTAAAATGCTGTCTGGAAGCGCCAGGGTTCAAGAGGAACAGGAAGTCCTTCAAACACGGGAAATGCTCCCAGGTTGATGTACCTGTAGTATCAATGACCTGGCAACAAACACACCATGATCACTTTCGATACAGGAGCCCCTGATCGGCAGGAGCAGAAACACTAGACAGAAACCAGCAGGATCAATGTAAAGGAATGGATTTACAGGGAATCAGGCCGATATTAAACCGAACTTCAGGAAAGAGCTCCATAGTTTATGTTGATACAAAGTTTTATTTCTCAAGGAGTGAAAAGTTTCAATGACAGGATGTAAATACAGTCTTTTTTGTTTTTTAGATAAAACGTGTTTGGGCCAAACTCCGAACTAAAAACTACAAATGATCTGCAAGTCGAGATTTTTCACGCAAAATAGTCCAGACTTTTACAATTCTCAGTCCTTTACATTTAATAATAAAATAAAACACTGAAGCTTTCTCCATTGACTTGTGGAAAATATTTCTACAAAAATGACAAGACGCCTAAAACAGGGATGTGGGAAAAGAAAAACAAAAGATTGAAGGAAAGAAAGAAAAAAGAAAGGAAGGAAAGAGACAGGAAGGAAAGTAGTAGATGCTAAAGGAAGGAATGTAAGGACATGAAAGATGAAATGAGTTTCAAAAAGAAGGGAGGGGATAAAGGACAAAAGACATGGAGGTAAGACAGAAGAAAAAAACAGAGTAAAGGAAAGGAGGACACAAGGAAGGAAGTGGAAGGACAAAGATGGAAGGACAAGAAAGAAGGAAGGGAAGGAAATCAATAATGGCAGAGAAATGGATGTAAAGACGAGTCATGAGGGAATAAGAAAGAAAGGAGACAAGGAAGGAAAGAAAGGACGCAAATTCCCCCCATATTATCCAGAACTGGAATACACAGAAATCAAATTCCACACTTTTCCAAACCAGATTTAAAAACGAAGCAAAGTTCACAATGTTTTCTTCAATATATAATGAAACTATGGCCTTGTTCTTCCCTATTTTGTAATGAAAATAATTTTAGAAAACTAACTTAGACAACAGGACAGAGATTTCAGTCTGGAAACGCTGATGTCTTTCCATACACTTAGACTTTTTCTGTCGTATTAACTAATGGAAGATACTGAAAGCAAACTGTCTACGAGATTTTCCATCATGTCAAAGATTAAAACAAAAAAAAGTTGTAAAATCATTAGGTCAAATCCAAGTCCAGACATTTCAAATGTAGACTTCAATCAGTGAAAAAAAAATCCAGAACAGCTCCAACAAAAACAAAGCACCTGAATCACCAGCGACATTTCTAACGATGCATTCACTGACCTCTGGAACGTAGTTGTCCCTCCTCTCTCTCTCCTCCTCCTGCAGCTTGATGGAGATTCCTCTGACGGGACCGCGCTGGATCCTCTTCATCAGATGTGTCACATACCTGCAGGAGTAAACACACTCTGGTTTTTAGCTCCTCCTGTCCATCGCTGCGCTGCAATCTGACCGTCGCGCTACGATCCGCTGACTCACCCAGCAATCTTGTTGCGGAGCTTCTTGCTCGGGATGATGGCGATCTCCTCACACACCCTCTTGTTGGTGTGGAAGTCGTTTCCCAGCCGGGTGTAGTATTTCTCGATGATGACCCTGGCGGCCTTTTTCACCGTCTTGGTCCTGACTCGTCCCTGCAGGTGCAAAGATTTCAGATTCGGTGATTAGGAAGACATGTTGGAAAAGACTCCTCTGTTATTCCTTCACATTTTTAATTAAATGCATGTTCAGGTCACAAAAGAGTAACACAACCAGCACATCATGTAGTATTCTCAGAATCAGTTGACCTCAGAACATTTCTACCTGTAGACTATAGATAATGATACTGCCCCCTACAGGTTAAACTGTTGGCACAAAGCATGATGGGAGAATCTCTTCCTGATACTTCCATCAATCCGAAATAATGCTTCCGAGTTTCTAATCCACTTTGTTTCTAGATTTTTTTATGACAACATGTTATTCAGTCTTTTAAACTTCTTAAACCCTGTAATTTTCAAAAAAAAAATAGCCGAAATAGCTGCATGTAAACCGCATCATCTTGCTGTAATCTGTAAGGTTGCATCAGGAAAACCATAAAAAAAAGCTCAGTTTGAAATGAAACAGCTTCAAATCTTCAAGTACATTTCTGACACCTTTAATACCAGTGCAGTAGCTTTTATCTAACCTGACAAGAAGTAGGACGTTTAAACACAACACGTTTTATACTTTTTCACGTGAAACCGGGAGACTTCCTCCGCAGCACAGCTCCAGGTCTGATCCACCCTCCGGCTACTCTGTCCGGGGTTCCGAGCCCGCTGTCTCCGCGGCAGACAAAAACACTCTCGCAACTTTGATTTAACCACATTACGAGCCGGTGTTAAACACAAAAGTAAGAACCTGATACCTGCGGCCTCGTCTACATCTGAACCCCAAGCTCATTCAGACTAACGGCGGCTAGGTTTAACTGACAATAATCTTCTTAAATTATATAATCTAATGTCAATAATGCGGTGAATCTCAAGCTTCAGCATTCCGGCGTTTATCAATATGACTACCAGGATGAATAAAGAGATAAAACGGGAAGATTGATGTGGATAAAACAGAAAGACGTGAAATTATCACCCACCATGTTGGATCGGCCTGGTAGAAGAGACCGAGAAGACTTCCGGTGGAAGTTTAAAACCGACGGAGGTTTAACTGCAGTGACACCCAGTGGCTAAAGGCTGAAACTACAAAAACAAAAGCGCTTAAAAACATGAAATCACACTTCAGAGTGATTTAATTTCAATCAGTGGTATTTTTAGCATAAAGAAGAAAATTTCCTACTGTAGGAAATAAAATATTTTCAAACAAATTATGATGGGAAAATCCCGCTTTGTTTTAGCTATCAGGTATTCTAATATCTAGAATTCTTACAGGACTTGACATAAAAAAAATGACCCTTTTTATCAATTAGGCTGTCCTTCAGTTTGATCCCTTCTCCCATGAAATATGCAAAACCATTAAAACTGCAAAGCCAGAATGTAAATTAGATGATTTGAGGGGCTTTCACTTACTTGTTTGGTATTTCTAAAATAATTAGGCAGGTTTGTCAGTATCAGGGAATGCTATAGGTGCACATAAACCTTGATGTTTCTGTGCAAGTGGCAAACTGTATGTCATTTATTATCCAGAAAGTACGTTTTTTTCTTCTTAAATGGTAATAATGATTGTAGTTTGGCTACAAACATTATCCTATTTTCCTTATCTATTTCTAACAGTTTACTCACAGTGACACCTGTTGCTGTCCTAAATTGCATTTCATGACTTTTGTCACTTGTTTTCTGTAAGTAGAGTACATTGAATTGTCTTTATTTTTGCTACATTTTGTCAGGACCTTGTCAAAAAGAATACATTTATATATTCTGTAAAAATTTGGAAAAATTCAAAATAACTCAAAGCAATGTTTGTAGCAATTAATGTTTTTCTAGCAGATTTATGAGGAACTCTTTCAAAGTACAAAAAAACATATGAATAAGAATGCACCACAATAATCTGATAGTCATGTGATCTCATTTATTTAATGTAAAATAAATCTACAAAACAGATCCACAACAATACTGCTTATTATATTAGCTAACATACATTCAGTAGCTTTCTATTAAAGGGAAAGTCCAAAATTTCAGCAACTATACTCAGGATTATTGCATAATTTACAGTTTTTGGCTCTAAATGATCATTTGTAGCTTATTCAGTGTTTAAATGAAAATAAAATGATTGAAAAGATCTGAGATTTAGTTTCCTTTACAATCAACCAATCCACATATTTCCCTGATTTTAGCCTTTGCAGAACTCAACTGTTTTTAAACCTCATACATTGTTCTTGCAATGTGTGCTTTTACCTTTATAACACCTTATTGGAAGTCACACAAATTAAACAAAAAAAGCATAGCAATTTATCTAGATAATGTGATATCAATGGAGTTTAAGTATAAAATTGAGAAAAAATACAAGAAAAACAGAGCTCATTAAACATTGTTTTGTTTGATTTTTTTGGATAAATACATGAGCAAATAAGACAAAATGGACCAATAAGAGTTAGGTTTCCAGTGCTCATTGTGATTTTTCAGTAATTCGACTTCCTAAGAGTATAAGTTGATTTGTTTACCTTACAAACCATTCTTTAAATGATTTTGTTCAACTGCTTCCTCCATTTAGGCTTTACTGTTGGTCTAATTCTATCAGGATTTCCATGAGCTCTCCTTGAAAGAACCCCACTGTTGCTGCTTTGAGTTTTCAGAAGGAAAAATTAAGCCATCAGATGTACTGATTTACTTGTAACCATCAGTATAAGTTCTAGAAGGAGTGTTGGCAGTTTGTCTGCTATGGATGCACATTATCAAGACAGAAAGACATCAGCATGATTTTAGAGAAACAACTGCTGCTGCCCATGAAAGGGTTACGAGGTCATTTACAGACTATCTAAAGTCAATCATTCTACATGGAAAAAGACTGATCAAAACAAAAAGCTGCCCATCTTTTAAGAAGTGGAAAACCCACCAAATTCACCATAAGGACCAGGATCTGGCCACCTTGCAGTTACCAAGGCAACCATTAACTCCTCCATATACAAAGGTGTGTGAAGTCACCTGTCCAACAGCTGAAGTTTGGTCATCAACATGGAAATAACTTAAAACACAGCAGCAAATCTAATCAATGTGTTGGTCTGGCCTAGTCAAAGCCCAGACCTCAACTTGATTGAAATGCTGTGATGGGACCTTCAAAGTACAGGAAAGACAAACAAAATTCTGCTGAAAGCTTTTCCTGCTGGATGTGGCTCTACCAGCTGATGGATCCTGTGGTGAACTAAGTGTTTCACACAGTTTCTAAATTTTTGCTCACTTTTTTGATTGTTTTTTTTATTCTGAGCCACTTTTCAACCCACGGAAGGCCAAACTATTGTATACTTACCAAGTATTTTTTGTCTAGTTTCTATCTCGAAAATCTTAGTACACTTGTAAGTAACTTTTCAGCAAGATACAAGAGCTTCTTTTAAGTCAGTAATTCGTTAATATAGATGAAAAATAACTTTTTCCACTGGCAATTTTTTCAATTAAAAATGTCTTGTTATAAGTTGAATAATCTGCCAGTGGAACTAGTACTCTTTCATCAACATTTACTTAAAATAAGCTCCTATATCTTGGTAAAAGTTACTTGTGGGTTGGTTTTGTCTTATTTCAAGTGTACTAGGATATTTGCACTAGAAACTAGATCAAACAATACTTGGTAAGAAGAAGAATAAGAGTGTTTGCAGTGTAAAACCTTGGAACTTGTAGAAGTTGTACTTCTGAAGACCAAAAGCTGAGCATTAAGTCAGGTTCAGTGGGAACTCAACAGACTCTATGTGAAGTTTTTTTTTCTTTGTGTTTTCATAAACCACAATTTATGAAACAAAGAACAAAAACGAAGTGAGAAGGATTCTCCTGAAGGCACCCGTCTACCCTGTTTCTCTTTATAACTGATTCACTTATAGAAAAGTGCAAACAGAAGCGTCAGAACTTGCATTTTATCAGAAGTCGGACCCAACATCCAGCTCCAGAGTCCGGTGAGACATTGGTAAGGGCAGAGGCACCAGCACCTCCACGTAGCTGACAGGTAGAAGCCCGGATCGCTCTCCCAGCGTTCCCTCGTACCAGTCGCCGTCAACCTGGCCGGTGAGGATGATGACCTCTCCCTCGCTGAAGTCCAGCTCGTCGTCGCGTTTTGACGTGAAGGAGTAAATCGCCCGGCAACATGGCTGATTCAGGAGCATCTTACAGTCAGCTGAGAGGAAATCATAGGGACAAAAGAGAGGAAAATGCAGTTAAACCTCCAGTTGAACCTCAGATGTTTTGATCGCTGATGCTGGACTCAGGTTGAAAACTCTGAAACTTCTCAGACAAAAAAAAAAGACGAGTGGAAGACGCTGGAATCTCACTGGGGAAACCGGCCTCTGCTAAAACAGCCAGAAGATGTTTTCTAACCAAAGTTGGAGATTAAGCTGTCTGGGTTGGATGTTATCACCTTGCTCTCCAGATTAGATGAAAACAAAAATAAGTTTTACAAGACATTTGCAGATCAGCCTTAAAGGGCAGTATTACACGTTTTCCAGGCACATAGAATGATTTTATAGCACTGCTACGTGCTATAAAACTGCTACCTTCAGTTGTTATTCACTCCACACCATTGTTTTTTTATTGGTGGCAAAACATTTAACTGCTGCTGCGCCAGTTACTCAACAGGTTGTTGCTAGGTAACCAAAGAATGAGTGAGTTGCTAGGTAACCAAAGAGTTCTTTGTAATTCCCCCAGAATTTTGTGCCATTCTGGATCAAACAGCTCAGTGAAATTATTGACTATTCTATCAGACGTATTGTCTGTTGATATTGATCACATGTCTACTGTAGTACATATCGTTATTGATTTATTGTCCAACCGATTGGAAACCAGTTTAGGGAGACCACAGCATCTGTGAGATGATGATGTTCCAGAACCTGAACCAGAACCTGAACAATTGATGTTTTGTTTTCGTTCAGGTTCAGAAAGTTGACCTCTCAACACTTTTATAAAGGTTCAACATGGAGGAAATATCTGGAACAGACCTGAGGACCGAGGAGCAACAGCTGACAGCTGGTGGTAAAACCCGACAGTACTGCTGGGGTCGGCTCCGACGTGAATCTTTTCGGATCTGAACTGGCGCGCTGGTTTGTTACTGGCAGCCGTCAACCTGTTGTAAGGGAGAGGTCAAAGGTTATGTGGAGACAGATTTAACACTTTAATTCTGAAGGTTCTGATAATCAAACGTGGAAGAAAACATCAATAAACATTTGGTTTTGTCTCACTAAGATAGAAACGCATCGATCCAATATCAATATCTGTATCGGAAACGAAAATGAAAAAAAATCTAGATTGGAATTGGTGACGATGTATCCAATCCATAAGAGCAGATCAAACGTAAACTGTCCTGAAGCACAGTTTAATTTTTGATGTAAATTCAAGACTATTTTAGTCTTGATTATCCTTGAGAACTTAAGCTTAT
>CAEFZY010011279.1:0-38431 GCA_903066815.1 Brachyrhaphis roseni
CCATCCATCCATCCATCCATCCATCCATCCATCCATCCATCCATCCATCCATCCATCCATCCATCCATCCATCCATCAATCCATCCATCCATCAACCCATTCATCCTTCCATCCTTGACAGGTTGAGAGTTTACAGGGAAACACAAAGACATAAGTAGAAGAAAGGCCTCTGTTGACTTTCACACCCAGGTTTTTCTCATTGTAAATGTATTATCTTTCATTCTGAGATCCAACAAAAGTTGAAAACCAAAGTTCAAACTTCCCTAAATAACAAAACACCATGTGAACATCTCTCTGAAGAAGCCAACTAAAACCCAACACTGTATTCACAAGTTCAATAACATTCCACATTCTTCCCAATTCTTTCAAGTGCAGTAAAGAGTCCAAGTTATTTTACAGTACCTCCCTCACAATCGCCTTTGTTGTGGTGTTTTTTGTGCTCCCTGGATGTAAGTGTTTGTGTGTCAGGGCAAGCATTGTGCTCTAGCAGGCAGCCAGCTGTCAACAGGGTGGAGTTAAAAGGCCTAAGGGATTTGAACACTCCCGTCCTGCCAAGCTCACTGTCTGCCAGGACAATGGGATGTTTCCCTCTCCTTCACATCCCTCCCTAATGTTCTCTCTCCACCATTGCTAAAAATCTCAGCAGACAGGAGAGCTCCTCCTACCGATCCACCACTCCTGTCAGTGCGTCCATTCTCTCTCTTTATCTCTCCGTTCCTCCCTCGGCCATTATCTTACCTGCTCTATTCTCTCCATCAGGGAGAATCCACCCACCTACCCTCCTGCAGAGCAAGCCCACTGCCATCAATCAGCCCCTATTCTCCTCTGAGGGGAAGATTGGTATCAGCGCCCTCCTTCCTTCCCCTCTTCACACTGTCTACTCCATCCAGTCCTTATGCATTTCCCCTGCCTTTATCTTTCCTCTGGTGACATCTTTGCTTTCTTCCTCTCTGCCTTTGTCTTCCTCTCACTCTTTAATCTCCATTTTCTTCTGTCTTTTGACTTTACAGTCAAGTAAATAGTTTATGATCTGACTTTTTAACCTCTAATTAAAATGCATTCTGCAAGTAAACAAGAGCTCACTGCTTGCAATAGTAGATATGCTACACAAGCACAGTCTAAACAACGTTTAGTTTGTGTGGTTGTCAAAACCCCCAAAAGGCTTTTCAGACAGTGTTTGTACTTGGAGCAAAAAGTGGCCTTGAAGACTTGGAGTTCGCCTGAGGAAGAATAGCTGTTGACAAGCCATAAACAAGATACTTAATTACAACCCTGCACACTAAGCTGGGTTCGAAGTTCTTTGAAGTGAACATTGGGTTCATTTATTCAGATTGTTTTTATAAGCTTTTCAGAACCGTCAGCAATCAGGAAAAAATTTCTATTTTAGTTTAAAATGTTGTAGATGCTGCATTAGACTCAACTCTGTGAAGACAGACAGACAGATAAATAGATATTTCGCTCACTGACATTGAATCAAGCTAAACTTTTCTTTTTATAGGTCAGATCAGAATAGAAGAGAATATTTGCTAGATGCCAAATCAATGACTGGGATGATATTTTTCAAGAAAAATTTCATATTTTTCACAAAGTCAGATGTTTTAAAGTCTTTGTAAATTTCTGATTCAAATTGATTCACAGCAAATTGTGTCTTTAGGTGCTTTGTAAAACAAATACATCCGGTTATTATTTAAAAGCATTCGTTCAGTTCAGTTTAATCATATGGACAAATTTAACAGTCTAACGCAGAGGACCAACACCAGCAGAGGACACGACACTCCAAATCATCACAGACTGTGAAAACTGGACTTCGAGCAACATGGAGACTGCGCCTTTCCGCTTTTCCACCAAACTCTGGGACCACTTACCAAATTAGATGCAAACTTTTCTTTCACCTGAAGAGAGGACTCTGAACTAGAGAGCAACAGTCCACTTCTTTTTGTCCTTAGCCCTGGAAGGACGGGTCATTATCTCTGGTTCAGGAATAGCTTGACATCAATAATGAGTAGGATTGGTCTGTGGAGAGTGAATCCTTGTGAAACTTCCCCAAATTCATGAATGAATTTTGCTGGTGTACTTTTTTTTCCCCTATCTCATGTCTTTGTTTCACTCATATTTCCAGGAATAATGTTTGGATACAAGAATATGTGGACAAACAGCTTCCTTTTCATCCACTTTTTGTAGCTTACCCTCCCTGTGTCTGAATGAACGTGTTCTGGACACTTACCCATGATGTTTGTGTAGGCTATTATATGACAATAACATATATTTTATACTTTAAAATGTATTCTTAACTGGCGTTATGTAACATTTTAATTCTCTGAGACATAACTTTGTGTTTTCATTATCTGCAAGCCATAATAATCACATTATTAAGAAAAAGAGATTTGAAATATTTCACTTTATTTGTAACGAATCTATTTATTTTCTTACTTATATATTTTAAGTTACAATTTTAAAATACTTTAGATAACTGATAAATACAAAATGGTCACCATAACCAAATTTTTGCAAGGTACGTTTAAAAATCTAAACATTGATTCTGTTTCTTGGATCTAAGCATTTCCTAAAAGTTTTTTTTTTACTGCAGCTATTAGTCAATATTTAATCAAATTAAATTCTTTATTTGTTGTCATAGCACTACATTTGCAGTAGATGTGACATAGTCACACTCTGGTACAATGTGATTCAAGTCAAGTTAAAATCAAAGCCCAAACATTATACAAGTAGGTAAAAAGTTTGCCATCTAAGGAAGATCAACTGGTTGTATTTTGTTACATTTTCAACAACTTTTAACATATGCCACTTTAAATTTACTGCCAATGTTACAAATAATGGTTGTGGACTGCAGGCAATTATTGGTCTTAATGTTCCTAAAGTTTGGGATGAAACTAAAAGATTCTGTCTCTAGATTTCAAAGAATCTGAATATCTAATCTAATCTGAATTGGATAATTCAACATTGAGCACACAATCTTTAAAACACTTTCTATACTGTGAAATATGTATGCTATAAATATTGCTGACAACTCATTTCATAAACCCAATATCATGCATTATCATGAATAGTCCCCTGAGCTGGACGCATCACTACCCACCTAGTGATTAGCATTTTTCTTGCAAACAGTGCAACTTACAGAGTACTGTAAACTAAAAGCATCTCCATAGCGTCGTTGCGTTGTCTTGCCACGAAAGACAAATACGCTCTTCCACCCCGGAGAGCTCTCAGACGTGGCCTCCGTCTATCTCGGCGACAGCCAAATGGCTTTTTAATTAAAGGAGAATTAGTCCGGTTAAACTGTAATTTAATGCAAATATGAAGTCGTAATGACAGTCAGTGAATCATCGATGAAGACAAGGCAGCTGAACAAAAGCCATGTAATTCATCCAGAGACTCTCTAATGTTCGGCTTCACACCAGATAAGTCCGAAAGACGAAGCTGGATTAATGGCCCTGGCAAATTCAGGCGAAATCCACAAGCTCCTAAGACAAAGTAATAAACCTTTCCAGATTGTCAGACACACAGAAAGATTGAAATACTTAATATGAGTTTACATTGGAATAATTAAAGCTTAATCAGTCAAAAATACATTATGACATTTTCTATCTCTGACAATGCTGTAGATTTGTAATTCTACTTTGTAAATCTTCTGGGATGATTCCCCTCATCATTTCCCTTGCTGTAAACCAATCAAAGATTACCTAAGGTGCTTATCTTACTGAGAAACACATGCAGTGAGGAAATCCATACAGGCAAATTGTCAGGCTTCCTTTTTAGGGAATAGAAATGTCCTTTAATGCACTACAGAGAGGAAATTCAGGCATAACAGCAGCATCAGATATATAGGTTCACACAAAAAGTTCTAAAAAATATATAGAGAAAATAAGCCAGGCTTACGTGTGCATGCCATCGTTGATGGATCTTTCTCGGCTCTGAAGAAGCCTTTTTCGCAGCGGCAGATGGAAGCTCCTTCTCCATAGCTGAAACTGTGTGGAGGACACTTTGAACACTTGATGTTTCCTGCATATGCCTTGTAGAACCCAGGACGGCATGCTGAGCAGAACAAAGAGAAAACAGGATACGATGTGAGTCTGCGGCTACACCATGTCACGGATGTTTAGTAAAGAGGCTGAGTACAGCCAGAGGACCTGGTGAAAGTATTTACACCAATAGAAATTTGTCATTTTGTCAGGTTATAAACACAAACAAGCAACACAAAGCAGGAGATGTTTGTGAAGTTGTATAGAGTAGTATACAATGTTTTCTAATGATTTTATGTATAACAATCTGGAACATTTGGTATGCATTTGTATTCAACCCCCTTTACCAGTGCAACCAATTGATTTCATAAGAGACATAATTAGAATACAGAGGCCACCTGTGTTTAATTAAGTCTAAGTATAAATACAGCTGGCTCTAATGGAAGTGTGGCTCGTGTTAAAAGAAAGTTTCTACAATTCTTGTAGGGCTCAGCAAACATGCAGAAGAACTACCTCTGGTCAGATGAGACTAAAGCTAAACTTTTTGCTTCATTTTATGTACACCAACCTGAACAAACTATCTCTACAATTTAAAATGTAAATATGCTTTTGGGATGCTTTTAAACTGCAGGAGACAATGGAAGATCATTTTAACTAAACATAACACAATGCTAGAATAATAGCAAGTATGGAGTTAATTTGTATTTCGATACCTTTCTTCTGACTCCCTTGAATAAAATTCAGTGCATCTAATTGCTTTCAGAATTTGCAGCCCACTTTTAGAGGGGATCATTTCTTGGCACTTCAACCTTATGTGGGGGAGTATAGAAAGATACAAAGGGACACGCTTCCATGCTTTCAGAGTATTTACAGAGAGGTGGAAGGATCAGATTCCTGATTTGAATTCTAAGAACTTATCCATTTTGTTTTCACGCTCATTAAAAACAAAAAGAAGTGTTAACCCTATTGATGATAACTGTCAAAGTTTTCTTTCCCCTATTTATGTTTATTATTGGCATGTAATTCTCAGTGGATAATCAGATTCCTGGAAAATGTAAATGTGGTCGCCAACAGCGAGCTTCAAGAAACCTGGCCACAGATTGTAATGTGTATCTGCACATTAATTATGAAACTCTGTACAGTAGCTTATGATGAGCTGTAGTTGCGTAATTGGATCTTCAAACAAAGCCAAACAGAAAGAACATACAAAAGAGAAAACACTCACTAAAGTAGGAATTTGTTATACAGAACCTTCGAGCTACTCATCTATTACACACAGCAGGGATTTACAAAAAACTATCTGCATGCAACACTTTGCAACACTGATCTTTCAATATGAATAAATGTACCTCAAACATATATGTTGGACAAGATTAAATTGACCTAGCACAGGTTTATTGAAGATGTGGCAAAGATGTAAAACTGCAGTGTAAATATGAATTAAGAGTCACAGCAAAAGATCCTTTTTATGGTAGTTCTTGAATGACCAAAAACAAAATATGATAATTCTCTTGTTTATTTTCTGCCTGCTATTTTGTGCTCATCATTAGCAAGTCTCCACAACTTCTATGTCTGATCAGTGCATTGGTGTTTTTTTTTTCCACAAACACAAAACTTCTTCCTTCTCTTAACTGATGAAAACATTAGTGAAAAGATTTACACTGTTCAGTTTTTTTTTCTCAATTTTAACATAGCTTGGTTTCAAGCCTCCTTTGTCCTTGAATAGAATAAATGGGGAACAGAGAAAATGTCAGGTAGATTAATATTTTAGCAAGTATAACAATGAGAATGTGAATCAAATGAAAAAACAAGCTTACAAATGATTCCCAGATAAAAGTATATTTCAACCTATATTCTTTCTTCCTCCTAAGCTTCTGACACACCTACAGTACCTTACTGTCTATGCTGGTGTATATAAAGACATGTATTAGTGGAAATAAAGACTATTTTTTGGAACATCAAGCCTCATCACATCTTCAAAGTACAGAAGATCCTTTTAGATGTACCTCTGTTTTGTATAATGCAAGTGTAGAATTTATAGGGTGTAGAATTAACAATGTTCTACTGCATTATGTCAGGGTACTTGCTGTGAGCATTCTGCATGGTGAGTGCAACTCAAGACAGGAAGTTGCAAACTCCTGGACAACTGCAACATGAGATTCACTAGTCAGGTCATTGCTGTGACTTTTGAGGAAGAACATAGATAAACTCTGTAGCAGTGGTTCACAAGTGGGATGTCTTGGAGAGCCCATGCCATGCTATTTTTTTGACAAATGGTAGCCACAGTGTGGCATTACTTACTAAAGGTAGTGCACCTTCATTTAACAATGAAATGCAAAGCAGATTCACAATAGCATAATGGGAGTGTAAGGGATACCAGAGAAATGCTTGTAAAGCAATAAATTATTGTTCCTAACAGAAGCAATTGTTTAAACTATCATGTTTCTGTAAGGAGTTGTTTTAGTCCTTGCTACACACTTTTTTAAACCGTCATAAATAAATATTTAAATTTAAAGATTATCAAAGGTAAAACTAAGTGCATGCAACTGGAGTTTTTTTTAAATTAATGCTTCGTAATCCAATCAAAAACAATATTGTAGCCCTTTATTCAATAACATACTGGCATTTCTACTGGCAAATTTAAGAAGATAGATAAACCGAAAAATGCTTACAAGAAGTTTTATAATATTATATTATATTGTTAATTAAATGCTACAACACGTTGGCTGATATTGATTTTTTTAAGTGACAAGGGCACCAGCCTTCAGAATACTTTTCTTCAAATGCTCCTTGTTCACATTCCTATTGCTGTTTTTTCACTAACAAGAATAATTGAATTTGGTAACACAAACTCCTCTGTTTGAAAGGAATCACCTTGAAGCAACAAGAGGCTTTGTGTTTCTCCACTGCTAACTGCAACAAATGGAGCAGTGGGGAGGACAAGGAAGAGCCTGAAACCAGGGCTTGAACTGATCAAATAAGAACAATTAGGACACAGTCAGAAAGGATAACACTGAAAAACACACATAGGGGACAGGAGAAAGTAAGCTGCAGATGCCAATTATAAGGCTTTTTAAGATGTTAGTGTACAGGATTGCTTTTATACTGGTCACCTCTTCCTCAGTTGGATGTGGGCATACATGCATGGTGTGCAGCACACAAACACACCCACAGCCAATCTGTATTAGTATGATAAGTGACATCCCCCACAGCGTATCAAGGCTGCCTCCATCATTAACCTCTGATACCAACATGTCCTTGAGTCAAAAACCGTCAGTCAACTCCCACACCCCAGCAGACCCAGTTTAAGACTCTGTCAACCTAATGATGCCTCTGCCTGACCTTCGCTGAACCGAGGGGATGCTCCTTTTTTGAACCACTGTGTCCTGCTGCAATCTGTCTAGATGAGCTTTGCAGCAAGGCCACAGCGATGCTGTACAGTGGGTGACCATGCGTCATCTGAGCTGGAGTACAAAGTGGGGTTCACACACATGCATTTACTGAACCACCAAAAACACTTACACCTGCGGAAGAAGAACTGTGACAATCAGAAAACTGAACTCCAGTGGACAGTGTGTTGAATGTGCATGAAGCCTGGAGGTTGTAACTGGAAAAATACATGGTTGATCTGATCATCAAACGTTGATTTTGATCCACCAATGAGATTTTACTCAACAAACAGGCAACAACCTACTTTGTTGACATTATAATTGAGAGGATAATTTACCATTAAACTACAATATTTTCCAGCTGAGCATAAAATATCGTAATAAATTACCAATGTTAATAAAGTACGATATATGCATAAGAACAAAATAAAAAAAATTTGAGGACAGAGTGAAGCAAATCTGTGTTTGTTAATTACTTAGACAAAGGTTTTTTTAGATTAAATGCACAATTTTGTTTTGCAGAACATTGAAACTTACTTTGCGTTCTTTTTTTTCTTCTTTTTTTAAAGGCATAATTTGGATGCAAAGGGTGTAAGTAAATTACCAATAATCTTTCACAGTGCACTAAATATTTATTGGCCTATATTGAACTGAAATTCAATTAAAAACAAAAAAAGAAACAAGCAAAGTTTTGATTGAGACATCCCTAGAGAGGTTAACTCTATCGCAGATTTAAACAGTTCTAAAAACACAACAAAAATAGAACAAAAACAAAATGTCTTAGTTTAATATTCCAGTGTTGAAAAGACAAATGGAATGGTTTATTATCTCAAAATAAAACCAGACAGCCGTACAACACCATCGGAAATTCTGATGTCAAAAAACATGACAGTTCCAAAGGCTTTAGGGCATTGCAGAACAAATCAAAGTATTCAAAAAATACTTGTCAAGAAGTTTCATGGTTACAAAACTGAGGCCTCTGGGATTTGCCAAAACTAATATGCTCAAGTTGTTGAAGATTGTGGAACAAAAAGTTCTTGATGGTGACTTAGAGCAATAGAGGAAGGTGAACCGAAACAGGAGCTGCATATTGAAACAAAAACAGTGATTCATGGGTGAGTCCCAAGGAGGCCCCAGCTTTGAAAATAAAATAAAAAAGGTTACAATAATGACCTTAAATGTAAACTCAAAGATTTCCGGACAGGCTGAGACTGACAGACCTTACCCAAAACACTAAACTAAACAGAAGTATAAAGAACTGTTCACTGACTGCAGCAATAAAGAACATGAACACATCATTCCCAAAGGTTACAAAAATAGTTTCTTGTTCCTGAAACTTGTCTATGGTACAATTTATCCTTGAACAATTTGATAATTCAGCATTTTTAAATTCCTCCAACCCCTAAAGTACTTTTAAAGATTTACTAACACAAATGACATACTTATGTCTCTACTGGTCACTTGTTTCTGAAAATGTGTGTAAGGAAATCAACTTATTCATGAGCCTCTATATGAAAATAAATTTTTTTATCTTTAAACTTACATACATTATAGACGATCATTGTTGACATGTTTAAATAATAGTTGACCAGCTTCTTATATTGTATTCACCTACTTGACAACAACCAGCAGTAACAGTATGCCATACGCCTTAGTGGAAAATTAACCAGAGCTGAGCAGGATGTGAAAATTGTATTGTGACCCTCTGGCCTTTGAGTCTTTGATGTAATTCTAGACCTTTAACTCAAGGTTAATGAGATCTGGAAGTCACCCAGAACATCTCCAAGCCCAAGGCTCAGAGCACCGGACAGTGCCCTGAGACACAAAGGTAGCAGATTGGTTGAAAAGGTCTCTACTCCATAATCACTGGACCTGAACAACACCGGAGAAACTGGCAGGCATATCATATATGAGCAGCAGACCTGTCTGCTGCCCCTGCCTGTCTAACTGTACGTCTCAACAAGACCTGCAATCCATATCAATGTGTAGTTTCTCTGTTCATCTCCTTACATACGGCCAACAAATACGTCCTTTGAACAAGAAGAAGTAGTGCACATATCTGAACTAACGGAGCATAAAGGACGTGTTACTTAAAGGTGTTTTAAGTAGGAAGAAAGGGAGTTAGAGGTAAGGTACTGTACATTATCCACAGCAGAGAGTCCAAGAATTAGTGTGAAAATTGGTCCTGATTTGGAACACGCCCTGTCTTATCTATACATACTTATGTTATAAATAGTAGAGAAGACAGACAAATTGTACTTGTAAAGACATAAGTTGTATATTACTGCTGATGCTGTCTGTGCAAATGTTATACTTCTGTTTAAATAAGTTAGTGGTTCGATCAACCAATACTCAGGATCACAAGCATCTTTCACTTATGTTGTGGGTCAGTAGATAAGAGTTTGAGAACCGCTGTCATTTTTACGTTCATGAATGCTATTGAAACATTCTGCTTCTAGTGTATAAAAAGCAAAACGCGTATTAATGTGACTTCCAATGGTGGCAAGCAGCTACAGATTACATGGTAAAAAAATTCTGTAAAATTAGCATTACAACTTAAAAATCCCCAAAATACCACAAATAGGTACTTTGTAAATACTTCACAAATGTGACGTTTAGTCTATAAAATCTCATTTCGTTCTACTCTACACACTTGTTCTGTTTGGACTGATGAAAATTCATTCATCATGTCATGATGAATGATACTAAAGAGTGAAATTGCATATAAATTCTCTTAAAATATCTGCATTTAATACATTTATTATTACAACATTCCACTCAACATTTTCTCAGATATAGGCAATATGCACTTTGAGCCTTTTTTGGTATGCAGCAGATGATGGCGGGTTCCTCTCCTGGCAGTCGCAGCGAAGAAGAACAATTCCAAGAGGAGCACAATTCTGCAGCATTTACTTGCAGATCCACATCAACAAATGTTGCAGAATAGTTCAGCTCTTGAAATCAAAGGCAGTGTGGTGAGGAGGCGATGCAGAGGATGAGAGATCATTGCAGAGATGGTGGCGTTACAAGCGAGATGCAGCCTGAAACTTAGTGAGCATGTGGGAGAAAACAAAATGGAAGAAATGCTCTATTTTTAGTTTCATTCCAACACAAATATTATCATCCTCAGAGCTCCCTTTTGAAATCTATAAAGCAATCTAAGTAAAGTCTTTATTGCTTTTTGCCTCTGCTGACATGGTGTGTGTTTTACTCACACATACTGCATCTGTGGCATGGTGAAATAGAAACCCCTGTCTTTCTCTGAACCAATCACAATTCCTTTCTCTTTCCTCATGTGACATGCATTTATGTCCACTACCAAACAATACAAGACCGACTGCCAGGAGCAGGAACAGCCACTGACATAAATAAATATAACACGTACATCTGTGCTTTCACATTCATTTGCATTGCTTCTAGTTGTAATGCATTATGCACCACCTACTGACACTAGAGATGATGAAAAGTAACACATCCTTTTAAGCGCTGCTTAAAAAAGAAGCAGCAATGGCACTCTCAGATCTAAGTTTAATAGTTTCATATGTAATTAGAAAAAAAAAAACACTCTCAAACACTTCAAAATGAAATAGCAATCCTCTCCTCTGCCTTCCCGTCCATTTCTCCTGCTCATCACACTTCCACACTCTCTTCATTAGCTGAATCAAGGAGTCCTATCTCTGATTTGCACTTGAGCATTAGTGGGCCTTTCTAACACACCTCTGCTGAAGTGATGAGTGGTTGGTGATGCAGGAAAAGCAGCCTTCAGAGTGATAGCTTCAGCAAGGTATTTATATCTATATCAGACGCTACAAAATGTGTGAATTTTTTCCCTTCCTTGTTAAATCATAAGATAAATATCATTATCAGCACTGTAGCATCATTAATCAGCATCAGACATTATCACTAGTTTGTCATTTGTTCACTGTTGTGACAGTAAAGATTCAGCATTTCAATTACGCAAAGGTTATGTTGTCAATCTGTCACATATAAATGTCTACACTCTGTGGCTCCATGTAGTGTACTCGCTAGTTTTGTGTAATGTCCCCTTTTAATGGTCTTGAAGCTTTCTTTGGGTTGCTGGTTGGAAGCAGGGTGTTCTGTTGTTACAGGACAAAGAGGTAACATTAGGTTTTCGGAAAGATCTGAACTGTACTACTCAAAATGTGCGAACTATGCTTTAATGCCACAATCACGCCAAGAAGAAAACACTTTAAACTATCCTTAGAAATTATGCCAAAAACATGGTGAAACACTGAAACATAATTAGGCCTTAAAGGGCAGTATGGTGTAAAATCAACTTTCTTGAGCTTTACATCATAATGTTATTCCCTCGTCAAAAACATGCCTGGAGTGATGCCTTGATACTTTCATGCATGTTTGAGAAATCTTTTAATCTCCATGGCAACCAGTCAGCTGTGAAAAAAGCCTTGGGTGGACCTAGCAGCCCTTCCCTACGACTTCCCCATTCAGCTCCTACAGACTAGCCAGCAGCAATGAGCAAATACCTGGTGGAACTGTGCATCTGATTAGCTCATTATAAGCTACTTCTCATGCTGGTAAAAATGCTTCAAAGGGTTAATGGAGGACAGATGTTGTGATGACTTCCTGTTGGAAAGACAAGAATTTCTTAAAGAGACAGAGGCCCAATTTTAAGGTATTAAATTACAAAGTAAAATTTCTTTTAAGTTATAATTTTATTTTGTGTTTTATCATTTATCTACCTGTGATGTGGTGATTGTTGTGAAGCACTTTGGCTGTAAATTTTTTACATAAATAAACTTTGACTTGACTTGATATTTATTATATACAGCATTTTTTTTATAACTGAAGGTGACATAATTACTTGATTGTGCTACAAAATGCCAATATGTGGCTGGAATACACATAGCATTGCCCTTTAAGCTTAATAAAGACAACAAAAAGCATTTGGTTGAGAGTGAACTAAGAAATTAATAAGAAAATTTGCCCCCTTACAAATTTCTTCTATTTTGCTTTATGTCAAATGTAAAAAAATACAAATGACCAGAGTAAAAACTAAATATAATGCAAACAACTATTTAAACTTCTTTGTGGAAACATAATTCCTGCTAGAGCAGTGAGACGCCTCCCCTTAAAAAAATAACAGTAGATCAACACTAAGGAGGAAATCAAACCTTCAAGAAAAGACAGAGAGAATTATTCAGGAGTATACAGAAGCAACTTCAAGTCACGATTAGAGAGAGGAAGGAGGTGTACAGGAAGAAGATGGAAAGCATGGTCCAGCAAACAACAATATAAAAGATGTGTGCTCAGGGATGAACAGACTTCAAGCTGATCGCATAGATCTAAGCCTAGACAGAGCAAATGAACTGAACACATTCTTTTATCGGTTCACTTCAAGAAAAACCTCGGCACTTCAACCTCAACCTGTGCACAGCAGCTCTGTTGGACTCTGCAGCACTTCTTTAACCTATGCCTGACCCGGTAGAAGGTTCCAGCCTGGTGAAAGACATCCTACATTTTTCCAGAAAACTCACTCATCAGTCCTCAATGCCTGTAGACTTTTTGTCCTGACATCCCGCATTATGAAGGTTCTGCAGATTTGAAGTTGAAGACACCATCAGAAACCTGCTTCAAGAAACTCAAAACTGTTCTTTGATTTATCCAGTGTATTTAACACATTTTAGCCTGATTAGCTTTGGCAGAAACTCCAGAAGACACAGGCGGAGGTCTCAACAATCGCCTGAATCAATGACTACCTGACAAATAGATGATAGTTTGTGAAATTAGTGAACTGCTTTATGTTATGGTACAAGAACAATCATCTTATCTTAAATGTGAACAAAAAGGAGGTACATTTAAGCAACATTTAGTGGCTTAGGAGGAGTGATCTTGTAACTGGTTATAGTTCAAACACCCATTCTGCTTGGCTTAAGTCAAATCAAGTTTATTTGTAAAGCACATTTCAGCAGCAAGGCTGTTCAAGGTGCTTTACATGGTAAAAACCCAAAATTACAAAGCTATGAAGAAAACACCATGCGGTCAACAAACATTACATTTTGATGAGAACATCACTAAAATCATACACATCAAATAGGTCAGTGTTTCTTTTACTATGGTTTAAAAACAATTCTTAACAGGTGGGTTTTTATTCTTGATTTAAAGGAACTCAGTGTTTCAGCTGTTTTGCAGTTTTCTGGAAGTCTGTTCCAGATTTGTGGTGCATAGAAGCTGAATGCTTAGTCACTTTGCTGTTACGTACTTGGGCAAGACACTTCACCCACTTTGCCAGCTGGTGGTGGTGAGAGCGCTCTGTGGGACCAATTGAATGGTAGCTTTGGCTACAATAAAGTGGTATAATTGTATATCATGCTATCATCAGCATGTGAATGTGTGTGTAAATATTCTTTCTATAGACTTCTTTATTGTTTATGCACACTTATATAGTTGATTCCTCCAATCTTCCTATTTTGAAAAAATTGGAAGTTCTTGATTTACTTCTCAAGCTTATCAGTCCATAGTCAACTAAAGATATATTGATCCAGAAATCTATTCTCGCAATTTGAGAACTGTGAACTTATTTGACATTTACTGATTCAATGGTGTAATACGATCTTTCTCTTCCAAAGTCAGTGATCCTATGCCACTCTAATTTAGGAAAACATTTAAGGATAAACTCTGGCTTTTAGATTGAACTTTCAGATAAAAAGAAAAAGGAAGTCTCCATAAAAGATAAAAAGCAAATTTACAACCTGACATTGAACTGAAGATGAAAACACATAGAGCCAGATTGTCTAACCGGCGCTAGATGGGAGAATTCAAGGGTGAACGTTTCTTACTCTGTATCAGTGACATTATCAGAGGCACGGATCTTTTTATGAACTTTACAGAGCCCAGCCTCACTGATCCCTTTATAGCCGCGTTTATGGCAGCACAGACAGAGCACTGGGCAGAATGAACTAACAGAGTAGTAAACCTCTCAAAATCCATCAGTTAACTCAAATTGAGAGCCCGCTTTGTCTCTAAATCTTACTTTAAAGACAAAATGCAACCCATAACTGGCTTAAGGGTGGACAGTAAAGATTTGTTTATGTAGTCTGAGCTGGACTGGTGAGACAATCCTCTGACTGGCTCAAAGATAGTGCTTTCTATCTGCAAGGATATCTCCAACATTTAGAAACAGCAGTAAATCTTTGCCAGGGGTGGTTGTTGTTTTATGGGCCCTATGAGCATTTACCAGAAAAAATATAGTTAGTGGTGCAACAAGTAAAACAATGAGCATGTTGCTGATGATGTTTTTTTTTTGTTTGTTTTTACACTGTGGACAGGAAGAAAGACGTCTTACTGTAATGGATAACAGAATATGCAAAACAAAAGTTGAAGCTACAGCTCTGAAAAAAATTGAGACCACTAAAAATGATCAGTTTCTCTGATTTTACTCTTTATATGTATACATTTGAGTAAAATGAACATTGTTCTTTTATTCTAAATTTTTGTAGGTTTGCCATTCTGCATTTTTTTTAATTTTTGATGGAAAAATTGAGCTGTGCTCACTGATATCTGAAAAGCTTTGGATTTGTTTTACAGCCTAACCTTGATTTAAACCTCTCCACAACTTTATTGCTGATCTGGTCTGTTCCTTGCTCTTGCAGTAGAGAGTTGAAATTAATTTAGTGAAATAGGCTAATACTCTATCTTAGCTACAGCGGTATATAGCAGCATTTTGCTTTAGATTTAATATCTGACCTTTAATAGGTTCTTCACATCTGAAGTTATGAGCATATCAGCTTTTTATCTCATCCATATCCTCTGACCCATCTGCTTGTTGCTGTGTTTTAGCGTCACAACACAGATTAGAAAGAAGGTGTTGTGATCGGTCAGGTGCGATTTATGCTTTTGTATGTATACATATGAGGGAAAGCTGTTTCTTATTGTTGTAATTCTTGCTTGTGCTTACGTGAACTCTCCGAGTTGCTATTTACTCATCTTTTTTACTAATGTTTTCTCACTGTAGTCAGCCATCATAAAATAGCTGTTTTCATATGAGAGTAAATTACACAGACATTGACTAATTACTAATTAGGAAACCTCATAAGGAAATTGGTGGATGGTATTTCATTTAAGGGTATCAAATTTCAAGATTTATTGAAAATGCAGTTTGAAAACCACACATCCGCTTACTTTCACTTAACAATTGTTCAATACCTTGTGGCGTCTGTCAATTACAGATATGTTTGTGGTTGTAAACATGAGAAAATGCAAAATTGTTAAGAGGGTGTGAATACCTCTGCAAGACAAAGTGTATTCATAAAATGAAATAACCGCTTTTTTGATTTTCAGCAATTGACGAATCAAAGTATCAATTGATACATCAACATTTCATATTTAGGCATCATCAGCATTTTATTTATTTAGACATATGGACTCTAGGAGGAGAAACTCGGAATAAAGTCCAGTCAAAGCTACCTGTTCTCCATTATATTGCTTATGTTATTTTTTGTGACATCTCTGTAGATCCAGGGGAGATGTTTGGAATATTATTTTAGTATTTATTTGAATGTGAGTTCATTGAAAGCAGATTGTTAGAGGCTGGGTGTTTTATGATATCATTTCAAGATTGTCTTGTTATTTAATCTCACCATTTACATAATGGCAGATTGGAAATTAAAGCAACATTTACTAAAAATTAGATTTTCTTGTACCGTTACTGACTTTGGTTTCATTCCCTTGTTAACAGCTTCCTGTACAATCTTAACAATTTTCACAGTTTGATTGAATGAATCCCTCAAAGCCATATTTCTGTTTGGAAAAGAGGAAGTGTTTATGTTTTAACACATAGAGGCTATATGTATTTATTATAAGGTGTATGACAATTAGCGTAAAACTTTTCCCTCCCTGTGTGCCTTGCTTCCACTTGATTGATGCCGACTGTGGTTTTTACACGCTGTTAAATTGACAGCAAATCGTCTGTAGAAGAGGTCGCATTAGCATAAGCGCCTTCTTGTGGAAAATAAACAACTGCAAATGTCTTTTCAAAAAGTGTGGAAACAAAAGAGGGAGATAACGACACGGTAGTGCTTTAGAAGAATCAGGCACATAATGAAGGTGGAGCGAAATTAAACTGGCTCAGTCAACTTAAATGCCTTGGATGATTGTCGACACTTTGTTCTTTAGAGAGCTCACTACTTCAGGCCAACTGAATGAAGTGGATGCATTTCTAAGATACATCTCGAGCATGAGTAAACTGGAGAGGTATAGTGATAATTGAAAAAAAAAAGCTAAAAATACCTTTTTATTTTTTAGATAGTTCTTTTTACATAGGCAAAATTCAAAGTGAATTCAGTAGGAATTTTGTAATACAACAATAAGGATTGCAAATACACAAATAGATCAACCTTTTGCACCCAAAGATACATGATAGCATAAAAAAATGTCAAAAAGGCGAAAGAAAAAAGGAGATGAAAGACAAGGTGCATGAATTGCTTCTATTAAATTTGGTCCATTTCTTGTTCCATAGTCTCATACAGAACTCAAGGCAAACTGACACCAGAAAATAAGTTATGAATAAATAACAGAAAAGCAACAATTACTGAGGAAGAGACTATTTTTGTTGGCTCTAATGGAAAGACGAGGCGACTGCAGGCCTTTTCATGACACATTTTCTGATGAAGTCAGCAAAGAGTTAGTTGACCAACTGGGGCATTCCAGAAATCTGCATATATTGATGAATCTTCATCACCTGGTAGTTAGGCAGTCACTAATGAAGGAAAAATTTAATAAAGGAAAATGAGACGGCTGAAAAATATTAACCAAGTCTTTCCTGTTAGCACACAGCATAGTCTGTTTTGACCTCTTCTTTTCAGTTTGTGCAGCAGACAAATTAGCTGTAGACACACATGTAATGTGACGTAATGTTTCACAAAATTAGCCTAATTGCTTCACACTTACTCTAGTATATATATAAAAAAATACTTTTGGAAACACTATCATGCGGTAAGATGGGTAACAGTGTCATAGGGAATTATAATAGCAATGGTATTTTGCTCCATATATCACAATACATTTTTAATCATAATTTCATTGATGAAACTTGACTAAATGTCATGTTTTTATTGTTGTTTTATTGCTTTCACTGCTGCTGTTTCTGTTTCTGATATGATGTAAAGCACTTTGAAATGCCCTGCTGCTGAAATGTGCTATACAAATAAAATTTAATTGATTGATTGATAGCAGCTCACAGTATATCAAGTTATGTCCCAGGTAGCCAAGCCGCTGCTATTAAAAAAAAATACAAAAAAAACTGTAGTTGACATTTTAGACGTTGGTCAAACAATTTAGTCCTCTTGCTGAAACAAGAAAAAAAAGGAAAAATCATTGAACCCATTCATTATAGGGTTGAATAATGGAGCTGAAATACTGAAATGTATATTATTTTTGCCTTATTTGATCATACTTCCTGTTCATGAAATGTTGATGATGATAAGATTATATGTTTCATTTCAATAGATATTTTAGGCTGGATGATAAGAAAACAAAACCTTAATTAATGTACATTGACAAAACATTCTGGAGTATCACTGCTGCACATTCAGGGAGTAGAGAATATTTGCACACTGTTTCATATGTAATGGATTCCTTTCAGCCTCTTAGTCACCATAACAAAAACTGTAAAGCTAAGCGTGTCGATGGTCTATCAAATTTCAGGATCCTGGTGTCTGCAGTTCAGATGCCATGAAGGATAAATGGGATTTCAAGTCTCCTTTCCTGTTATTTAGTGGTTCCAAAGCTGAAACTAAACTTTTACCCCCCAGTGTCAGTATCTTTACTCTTAAAGATAATGGGAGGTTTATTTTTCAGATTTACATTGTTTTCCTGAGAAAGATTAGATTGCTCAACAAAAACAAACTATGAAAAGAAAACGTCACAAACACAAAAAAATAATTCATATTCTTTGAAGCAGCAAACAACAATTCATGTCATCTTTTTTCCCTGAAATGTAGTCTTTAGGGACCCATAAATTTCAATCGTTTTCAGGTCATGGATAGCCTGCACCTCCTATTTGGTCCAGCAAGCAGTTTTTGCATTAAATAAACATTTTCTAACAAAGGACAGGGAACACTCCAAATGCAGTCATTTGGGATGATAGAGAGGGGCTTCATGGGACTAGTGGGGAACATTTCCCAGTAATTAGGGAAGAATGAGGACAATTGGAACACAAGCTTCTCTTGTTAATGATCTGCAGACAACACAGTCTGCACAATGGCTTAAATCCCACACACATTTTCAAACTGACAAATGTTTTGTCACATTGTTTCAGATCAATTACTCCAGCACTTAGTGCAAATCTAAACTGGTTTCATCAAGTGACAGGAACAGAAGATTGAATCTTCCCCTCTTTCAAAGTCAATGTGCCAGTCAGTTGACCAAATCGTGTACAGCAACATAGTAAGACAGAATTTGTTTCACCACACTCAAAACATACGAGATGCTCATCATTACACTCTTTACAAAGCATTGTTAAAGCTAACCTTATTGTATTGTTAAATATTAAAACAGGCAGGCTGAAAAACTTATTTTTTTTTTTTACAGGATTTTAGAAAGTAAAATGTAAAGAGACATTAAAGTTAAGCATGTGTAGGTGGCACTTATCTCAAAGCAAATACAAAAGATGACTCCCACACAATCCATGATAGGTTTCCACCTTACAGCACAAATGTAAGGGGATTATCTGCACCTGCCCGTGACCTGCCACCATCAACAGTGAATAAGGGACAGGCTCCAGCACACAAAATGTGAGCCGACTTGCAGTTAAAAATGCACTCATGCAATCAAATGTGTTCCTGGAGTGTTAATGAGAAGTAAGAGAAAGCTTCTTAAAAGATCTGCTCTGAAAAACAGCCTGTTAAGGAAAGACCAAAGAAAACAAGTGCTGGTGTTTGTGTGTGAAAAGAGAAAGTAAAGAGCAAGGATGGGAATCCAAATTGGATTCAATGATAATTTTGGAATTAATTGACAAATTTCCCTGTTAGACCCAGGAAGGGAGGTGGTGGAGTAAAATGTGAAAGATATACCAATGACACCATAGGTTTTTTCTTTAATGGCAAGAGCTGGTTTGAGTTTTTAATAAAGAACTCTAAAATAGATTTCTTAAATTTTTTAAACTTTTCAAGTAAAAAGAGTTAAAAAAAACAAAGTGAGCAACTGAAAGTTGCAAAAGAATCACTGTTTTCTGAACTTGAACAGGAATGCACAACGTCCACTCAAGACAAAAGTAATAAAAGAGAGATTTTCACGTTTTACATTAAAATTGCTTTATATGGTGACAAAAAAGTTGTCTGACAGCAGTGACACTTTCAGAAGGGATGTGAAAGCTCTTCAGTCCACATTAGTTATTTAAAGTACTAGTTACTTTTTGTCAAAAAAAAAAAAAAAGGTAATTGGAAAGATTAAAATTCTGGGAGCATTCAGGTAGATGTAGTACTTTCTGTTCTGGTTCTGACCGGTATTGTTAATGTTATATGAAACAAAAATGTGTCAAAATGTTCCTATCAACAACCTTGTCAGTAGTAAAACCTACGTTGCACTTGCAAGCTTTGCCACTGTCTCACTTTTTTCCACATAACTACAGGATTTGCTTCATCCATCATGGTTTAACAAGAGTAGTAAAATAATGTAAGTTTTGGGGCAGTGTGGTTCCAACAGAAAGGCCGGGTGAGGAGAAAACCGAACCTCTGACCTGTTGACCTCAATGGAGCTCACCGATATTTGTTGCATATATGGTCTTTTTAGCAAAAGTGGTCAGTCCATCATTTTTCTGCTATAGTGATAACTAGTCACGTATTCAACATATTGAAAGGGTATAAATATCTTTCAATAAAGAAAAAAAAAATGACGCTCTATTTTCAACAATAGTCCATCAGACACCATGGATCCAGAGACGTCATCATCCATATGGTATGCAGTTACTGTTTATAGGAGTGTTAAGCCTGCAAAAGCTTTTTTACTGTCAACAACTGCTTTTAAAGTACCGTTTTTGATTTGAGAACCCTTACATTATTAAATTAATCTGATATTGGTTGTTATTTTTACAGGTCAATCAGTTCTTTACTCACACTGTTTGAAACATCCCTAGTTAAAAGTATACTTCAAAGTTACGTCAAACTTGTTCCAACAGAAAGTCTTGTGTGACTGATAACTATTGACATTATTGAGCTTCATGCTGACTCAAGTTAATTTGTAAAGGAGCACAAAAGAGAAAAAAATGATTCCGTAGATATTTTCTATCAAATGTTCCAACAAGCTATTCCAATAGATGAATAAAAATACTGCTTGTGCTTACCAAAATATTTAAGCTGATGTGTACTGATGTACGTGTTAAAACCAGTGTTTAGTGCTGCCACTCTCTAGTGGTTGTTGTGGGCTTGACTTGATCTAATATATTGCTTATGGCTCTGAGGGTCCTTTGTTATCTTTTCAGCGGCTGTCAAGCTTGTGTGATAACACACAACAGCCGACAACACAAGGGTTTGTTGAGTGTCATTGATTTTATGTGCTTCTCACTCAAGAACCCGTGTAGTCCTGCAGTCAGGACCTACAAGAAAGAAAATTATAAACATCTCAGCTTCTTTTTTAGCTATTTCTTTAGATAGAAAAAAATGACAGCGCAATACAAAAGGTTTGAGCCACCCATAATTTATTTATTTTTTGCACGTTTTCAACGAGCTGGAGTTCTTGTTAATTGTCTAAGTGGATTTTTTTAAAGATGTTATTTGGGACTGAGGCTTTTAAAAGTCTAAGCAGTATGTTTTAGAGGACTCTAATTTATGGCGGTATCTGATAAAAATTTTTAATTGTCTTAATTGCAGAATCTGTAATTACTTAGCCACAGTTTATTTCATTTTAATCTAAAACTATGTTGACAAAATAAGCAACATCTTCGATTCAAATACCTTTTTTTTCCTGCTAAATTATTGAATAAGTGTTCAATGACAAAATATTTAGTGTTTCTTTAATCATTTAGGTTATTAAACATCAGGTTGATGCAAAGTGCTATAATGGCCAGTCGGCTTTCAAGTGTTTCAGGAAACCCTGATCATTCATGGAACTATTTGAAAAAATGCTTCTTTAGAAATGTGTGCTGTGAGCGCTGAGAGTTGGTTATGTCTGCGCTTGTTGAAATATGTCTTGAGATGCTATTTCAGGGTTGAATAACTTCTGTAATAGGCCGTCTCATCTGATTGGCTTTTGAAGCAAAAATTAACCCCCAGCAGCTTTGTTGTGGACACCACGTCAGATTAATAGGCATACCAGAAACAAAATACAAAGGTTCCGCCTCGGGATAGTTGGACGTAAAAGTTATGCATTAAAATTAATGCACTAAATTTGATTAAATCAACATATCAAAATCAACATGTTAAAGTCACAGCCCAAAATGTAATAAATAAATAACCTGATTCATAACATGCAACAAACCTGCCATATATATAAAAATAAATAAATAAAAAATAATCACCTATAGTATGCTGGATCTTTTGTACCTTTTGTCAGGCTTCTGATTAATTTGTTTTTCTATTTTTCTAACAAAAAATGCACTATTTGTTTAGGCATAAAATAACATAACTTTTCTGTCCTCTGCTTGTCCACAATGCTTTTGTTTTTAAAGACCGCCGTAATATATAATAAATTCTTGTAGAAGGATATATACGAGGGAAATTTTTGCAATATACATCATAATATTTAAACAATAATACATCACATAATCTACTGGATTTTGTTTAAGACTCATAGGACAAGGGAAAATTTATAATACAGTAAAAGTAGTAAAAGTACCAGTTCTAAAGTAAATGTGGATGTTATAATATTTTATAATCTGCTCTTCATGCAGTAATATAAACACAAGAAGGTAAGAAGAAAATATTTGCTAGCTAATTAATCAGTGCTAGCAGTTCAGTTTCTCAGGAGACATGTCACTAACATCTTGCTAACTCTAATTTAAAAACCGCGTTACCCCAATAAAATTCATGATTGCTTCCACACATTTATTGTTCCTGTTCGTTGCAGCCAGAAATCTTTTCAAACAGCTGATTTGTTCTTTTGATTTCTGACAGAAAGTTGACCATCAATGCACTGCACTACATTCAGCCAGGAAAAACTCTGGTCCCTCCAGCACTTTCTGTGGACTCTAATTAAAAGTTGTAACAATGGAAAGGCAGTTTTGAGACTGCAACTGTTTAAAACCTCAATATACCTTCATAAGATAGAAAAAGCAACACAAAAATTAGGAGAAAATCCTCTTTAGTCTGAAGAGAAACATTTCTGTGCCATTGGCTGAATAAATAATTTATAGGTGGTTTGAAATAATGACAATACATTAAAGTTTCCTGACTTTGGTAAAGAAGAATCAATCAGTTTGCTTGCAACAAAGTGAGAATGTGTTGTCATACTTTAAAAAAAATAAAATAAAATATATATCCAGAACTCTGTTTATGTCATCTCAAGCAAGAAAGCTGGTGATCTGTCAATTAAATTCTTACAAAAAGAATCAGAAACATGCCTCCAGCTATCTCTGTACATGCTTTGATCTGACAGTGTGCCAGTATGTAGCTTTGGCACATTTCAAAAGAACTAAAATTATTGTATAAGCCGAAGATGTTTTTCTATGTTTGTTAGAATCTGCTATGAAACACAGCATGATTATCTACAAAGCTTCAAGTTACTTTGTAAAAATACCAAGCCAGAGTAAATATCTAGAGATCAACTGTTAGCAGACTGCTCTAATTTGTGGCCATGCAATTCTCCCAAGGCACACACACCTATACAGACACCAGCAAGGAGTATATCCTTTTCAGCTTCCAATTTCCTGATCTATAAAGAATAAACGTTTTTAATAAGGTTGACATTACACTGGGATAATCCCACTCGCTCATGCACCGACACACAACCAATTCCATTTCCACCTCCTCAGCTGTTTTTTTTCTGCGCTACAAAAGCCCATTTAAAGAAAAGGAGACCTGGGCACAAAACGAGGCCTCAAATATCAATTACCACTGATAGAGGGGAGGAAAAATAGCTGATGGATGCCACATTTCCTCAAATCCTGGGCAATTCTTTTCATTTCAGTTTAATATGTTTTTCTATTATGGAGCGATAACAGCATACGATGAAGAAAAATTAATCCTGACTGGTCTAAAGCAGAAATAACTGTGGAAAAAAAAAGCTGTTGCATTTTAATAATTCAGATGGTGAATATTTGTGAGTGCATCCATGTATTTCTGTATCTTCAGAGCTGAGAAAAACATAAACAAATACTTTGTCACGTGTAAATTTTATGTTATATAAGATTTAGTTTTTCTGCTGTGCAAAATTCATTAATTTAAGAGAGCATACAGATTAATATAAATACAGTTAGTTGATTAAAATAGAATCGTGTTAGAAGAATGTAATTTTTATTCTTTGCAGCGAAGATAAGCAAACAGCTAGCTAGTATAAAAAGTTCTAAATAAACTGTCTGTATAAAGGTACTGTAAAAATATTTACCCACTTAAAGTTTTGTCACACTTTAATATTGTATATTAAACTAATTAGAATTTCTTAGAAACAGAACTAGCATACAAATTGCAGTTTTAAATATCTTATTACAGAAAAAAAAAAATCATTCCAACCTTGTAATTTATGAGTGATTAGACACATTTTTACCCCCTGTGCCTGATTACTGCGAGACCTGAGGAATCAACTAAAACCGATCAGACAATGTGAATTAGGGTATCAACATTTATCATTGCCATATATGGCAAACAGTTGAGAGTTCTTATTGTCACACATGACTGGCGCATACAGATTAATATAATCTGTATTATATTAATCTGTATAATATAATACAGATTAATATCTGTATACTTTTTCTCTGAATAAATGACATCAATACACAAATTAAGTGCAAAATAATAAGGCGTGCAACATAATCGACATATTGATTATATATCAAAATTGTGTGTGTGTTAGCACACCCTGTGTTTTGTGTTTTCATGTTTTGTTCCAGCCATTGGTTCACGCTGTCTGATCTGTACTTTCAAAAGGAATATAACAGATAAAATATCTTCTTCACTGTCAAATACACCTGGTCCAAAATGTGTTTGGATGTTTTCAAAAGCTCACTTGGTCCAAAGTACAAGAGTACTTCATGTTAGGCGACGACAAATGGGGGGTTTGGAAGCTCTGTAAGTTTTCCTTGATGCAGCATAGCAACACAAACACGATGCATGTTGAGCAACTCAAGAGACGACACACAGGGATTAGTGATGAGGTGAAGGTAAAGAAAAAGCAAAATTAAGTTTTCAATCTGCTGGTTGCATTCTGTGAAGTTAGGTATGTCTGTGTGCTGTTTCTAACCATTAGATTTGTTTGAATAACTCTTTTCGCTATGTTTAATGTGAAGCTGATCAAATTAATTTACTTCATTCCATTTAAAATCAAGTCTAACTATTGAAATGTCAAATACATTAGATGAAAGCTTATAGATGAAAAGTTAATATTGGCATTCTTAACAGGTTTTTGGTTATTTGTTGAACTAAACCATCACTAAACGATGATCAATTTATTTCAGACTGTTATGTAATGAAGTCTGCAGAAAATCATCAATGACAGAACATCATATGCACAATGCAGCAGGATTTGGAAAATTTATAACAACTCCTTGCAGCAGGTTGAGGCTGTTCTCACAATTATGGCAGACAAAAACATTTTCTAGTTGATCTACAAATACTTCCAGGCAGCAATGTAGTTATTTTTTGACAACATATCAGTATATCAGTAGAGAAATAATTTAAGAAAATCTAACAACAAAATTGTTTATGACTATTTAATTACACTTTAATAAAATGCTGAATAAGGAGTTATGTTGTGTAATTCCAAAATCTTAACAGCAAAGTTTTGGGGTTCTCATAAGGTGTTTTTTATGATAAAGAAAATATATTAAATAAGAGGAAAGCTTTGAACTTTGAACTCTCTGGACTGTACAATAGGGATTTAACAACGCTAACCTCCACACAGAAAAACAAGCATTCACAGCAGTTCTGTCAGTAGATGTTCACTTTTGTGCTTCTATAAGTAAAAATAATCAACCTCTATAATAAATAAAAAATTCAGTGGGATCATTATTCCAACCCAATACAAATGTGAATTCAAATGTATTTCCATATGATTGCGTTGCATCATCATCTAGTCCGTTGAGCTTAATGCTGAGGAAATTCATGACAGAGTTCATCCACTGTGGTGAAGAAACAGTGTGAAATGCTGAGCCAAAATTGTTTATTGATTGCACTGCACTATAATCCAAACCTTTTGTGTTTCATTTTTGTTGGTTTATTGGAGAAAAAAGTTGGAGTGATTGAAAGAGTAAAAATAAGTGTTAAGAAAATTCCCAACTCAAGGGAATTTATGACACATGTCTGGTCTCTCTATTAAATGCAAATGGTGTCCCAGCCTCACGGCTAATTTTCTATTAGACTAAAACGTAAATATTTCAAGAAATTAATCACTTCTTACTGTATCAGCTTTAAACTCTGTGTTTCTCTGAAGGTGGTTTAGAGTCACCATGCAACTTAGGCCTTTACAAATCACACTTTTGTCCCCAGTTGGCATAATTAGTTTAGTGTTATTGCATTCGCATGGAACAGGGTGCGTTAAATGCGTTATTGGTTTTTAACTGAACACAGTGGGTATACAAATGAGCTCTACATAATCAATAAATCATATCTGAACACATCAACTCCCTGCCAACTGGAAAATGAACCAAAGAGTCTGCATGAAGGAATGAATGATGTGAGTACTTGTGTTTGAATGGGTAACATCTGGTGAAACATAAAATCATATAGTATGTTAAACAAAATCATTACAGTATTTGTTTATAATCTTTATTGATCTTTACCTAAAGGGAGAGCTTCTTGTGTCAAAAATAATGGAAATAATATTTGTTAATAGCAGTTCTAGACCTTCTCATTGTTGGTTGCATGCTCTTCTCCTCCCTCACTGTGGGTGGTAAAGTTAGTTGGTCCACTTTGTAAAAGCTCCCCGCAGTTTGCTAATCATGTTGACCGCCAGCTACCAAATTAAAGCTGTCACTGCCGCAGCTGGATGCTGGTGGTCCAAGCAACGCGGCTTCCAATGGATAAATGGATCCACCACATGGGGCATTTCCTGTTGTAGTATATCCTACAGGCACTGTGGCTATGTGAGCATGTTGAATATTTAAAATAAATAAATAAAAATGTATTTGTAATTTTAGAAAGTAATGTCAAATTTACACATCAGAGTCTTGTCAACTGCTTACTGGAATTTAGCCAACAAATGACCCACTGTTTTAAATCTAAATTAACAAGAAAAACCACAGAAAAAAGCTCATCACACTGTCTAAAAGTTATAGACAGCTCTGGAAAAAATTTAGAGTCCACTGCACTGAACCTCATTGAAAACCTCACGGTTATTCCACCAAATATTGATTTTAATGTTTTAACTCTTTCTGAGTTAAAACATTAGTAGTGTTGTTTCTAAATGAATATAAACTTCTTTGCATTATTTGAGGTCTGAAAGCACTGCATCGTTTTTGGTACTTTGACCATTTCTCATTTTCTGCAAATACAAAATGTTTGCTTGGAATTTCAGAGACATGTTGTCATTAGTCCATAGAATAAAAGAACAATGTTCATTTTACTCAACATATACCTATAAAAAGTAAAATCAGAGAAACTCATAATTTAAAGTGGTCTCTTAATTTTTTCCAGAGCTGTAATAAAAAGTAATTCAACAACATAAATACCGTGTCATATTTTCCTAAGCAGATGTATATTTTTTAAGAACTGATTTGAACAACAACAACAACAAAAAAATCATTAGCTGCCCGTCTTTTAGGAAGTGAGTAGGAAGGGATGTCTTGCATTGATGATAGTACAAAAATGAATTACTCCATCTTTTTTTCCTACTAATAAGTGTCCAACAGAAAAAAAAATGATGGAGTAATTTCCTTTTGTACTACGATCATCAATGCAGGAACATAGGTGAGCTAAGTAGATAAATTAACATGAGTTTATTTGATTTCCAAAAAAGAGGACAGTTGCTCCAGTCCTGAAACACATGTGGTATTTGTTCAATCATGTGACAAAAACAGTGATGCAGTAAAGGATTATGGGAAGTTAAACTGAAGCAGAAAAGCAATGTTTGCGTGTGGTCACTTTTGGATGACGCTGAAAGTGTAGGGAAACATATACTGGTAATTTTCGGTAAATACTGCCATGATGTATTTACCATTGATTTATTAATAATTCAGACTAGAATCAGAAAATGTTTTCTTTTGAGTTTCATTTAGAGTGGACAAAACTTTCTAACAAATCTGTCTTTCTGCCTTTTAAAGTCATAGTTATTAATGAACAGTGTTATGGTGCCATCAGTTCTTAGACGGCTGTCGGTCTGAGAGAGAGCAGAGCTTCAGTTGAGTGGGTCACTGGGCAGACTTACTGATTGCCACATTGCTGTAAGGGTTCACTTACACATGGGACACTTGGATCTTTGTTACATCAAATGTACAAATGACCAAATTCTATAATACTCTATGTTTTCACAACTCAAATTCCACGATTCTACCGGCATTTTTTGCACCATGGCCAGAGTCAAAAATGATGTGCTGTCTGCTCCAGATCCAGACGGGAGTCCGTACTTTGAGAAAGGCTGACATATAGATTAAAAAGCAGTGAACCTAGAAAAGAGAGAGTGATATGACGGGATAGTAAATTTCAATCTCTGTTCCTAACATTGAACTTTAAAAAGAGTCCAAAATAAAATGCTAAAAAACTGAGTATCAAAAGTGTCAATGGAGATGACAAATACAGGCAGATATACTGTATATTGAACTTTGCACAAGTGGATGCTGCATTTTATTCAGTTTAGGTTAAGTGCTTTAGCAATAATGCAACTGTGATGCAGTTTAAATCCTGCGTAATAAACTTCAGTACAGTCACGAAGCTCTTGGGAAAGGTAGTCCCTCAAGCAGCCACATAGTGCATCAAAATAAGCATATTGAAATCATTTAAAAGTTGTTGAATTCGCAGCTTTCCGACAAGTTCAGTGAGCCAAAAAGCTCCCTTGAGCCAGCCCCTGTCTCCACAACAGAGAAAAAAAATCTGAAAGGTTTCATTATAACAGCTGAGAGGCTCTTCTCTATATCATGGAGTAGTTATCGGGGAAAGCTCCACCTCTGAATAAAATGCAAATGTACAACAACATGGCTCTGTAAGGGGATTTAATTAAGTACATATCTGTTTATTTCCCTTGCAATTAAACCCCAGCAGAGTCCTCCAGCAGTTCAAACATATTAGAAAAATGCCTGTGTCAGAAGATGATGCCGCAGCCCATTAGCCTATCCACAGGCACACAGAGGGCATGGAGAAGAATGAATATTAGATAACATTTTCTATCTGTTTTGGCTGTTTTAGTTGCCACTCCACCTGTTTTTTTTTATTTTAACTCCAACTGTTAGTTGCTTTGAAATGTTAGGAAAACTACAAGTGTACATGCATGGTGTCCATATATCAAACTCTCCGCCCACACACATACACTGTGTACAACATTGCAGCAAATAAAGGGTCCCGGGTTATCTTCTCTTCTGTCTTCCTGCTAAAACCTTACTTAATGACAGAACCAGTGAGAGAAAGATTTTAATTAGTCGGCAGAGGAAACTTCATTAAATCTCTCCGCTGGCCTCTCCTGTCCTGCCAGGCTATGCCTTGATGCAAAATGCTCACTGCTATTAGGTAAGTCTCTGTAGTGACAGATGCATCAGAAGAGTATTTTACTCACTTTGATGCTGCCATTAGCATAGACATTTTTATGGGATGTTTAAAGGCTTCCTTGTTTTCAGTAGCGATATAGAGGCTTATATGCTTTTTACTTTTAATTAAAGCTGGATAATTTGTATTTGGAAGAGTAAATTAAAAAGTGTTATTTTCTAAATGTTATTGTTAATGCTCGCAATTTCAGTCAATCCATGAAGTACAATGGACACAAACTTGAAAAACAAGTAGAACGTTACTGCCTATATTTGTTTCAGTGTTCAATTAGATAGAAAGTTTAGCAAGAAATGAAAAGAAGATGAGCTGGAGAAGGAGTCTGAGGAGCCTGAAAGGAAAGATTAGAAATAGCCACAAAAGGAAATAGGCATGAGTGTAATTTTGCTCCCATATGTGCTCTGAGATAAATTTGATCCCATCTCCCGCCACTTTCTTTTTTGTGCTTCTATAGACAGCTAAAACACCTCCCACATGTCTCAAAGGAACAAAACTACACTCATCCTCTTTTTCCTCCACGCACATCACGTCTCTTCTTTATTCTTCCGCCAACCATCTTAGTGTATCACTTTATCCCTTCTTCAAAGCTCCCGAGACACGCATGTCACAGGCAAAAAGTGAAATGAGAAATTCCCATTGCCACCTAATTGCACAGCCAAATCGATCCGGTAATAGATTCCTTCTCTCTGACATCCAGTCTCACTGACAACACTATCAGGCAGACAAATCAGAGATGGAGTGTGTTTCTGTGTGGTGTGTTTGTGTTGGGGCTATTTGGTCTTCAACATGGCAGAAACCTTATGACCAGAAATCTGTGGAATTAAACCTCCCCCCCTAAAACTCAAATATGGACTTTGCAATATCGGATTTTACCTTATTTTTCAATACAGTCGTGTGAAAAAATGTTGCCCCCTTCCTGATTTCCTTTTATTTCATGTTTGTGAAATTTCAGCACTTCCGAAAATCAAATCAATTTAAATATTAATCAAAAACAACCCAAGCAAACCCAAATTTCAGTTTTTAAATGAAGGTGTTGATTATTACACGATAAGAAAATCCAAACGCTGTGGCTTCTCATTGTTGAGAAACCTAAACCTAATAACTGGTTGTGCCATTCCTAACAGCAACACTGTAATCAATATTGCAATAATTTGCAATGAGTGTTTTAGAGTGCTGTGAAGGAATTTTGGCTCACTCATCTTTGCAGAATTGTAATTCATTTCACACAAAAGTTGCTGTGACACTGTTTTCCTTCTTGCAGTGAATGTTGTGTGTGTCCAAATGTGAGGAAATCAAAAGCATTTTGTGGAACATTAAGTCATTACCTTGCATCTGGATGAATAGTGTAAAAAAATCTCAGTGTTCTATTTTGTCAGGACAGGGTACATTACTTTTACTGTTTCATAACTACTGCAATTGTATTTGTGTTACAGGTTTATTTTATAATCTATGCTTATATTACTGTCCATTATTCCCTGAGCGCCCCTTAGTGGTCAAACAACTAAAAGTAATTGGTGAGTTTGTTTTCAGTTAGTCACTGAAGCAATTGACATGAAGAGGTGAGTCAGACATCATTAGTTCAGGAAGAAAACCTGAATAGTTTTGCACTATTATGAGAACGTTGCAGTCTTATTCGTAGCTGCATAGTGCGTGGTTATGTTTTATTGACATGTAGGGATGCACTGATTGCAATTTTCTGTCCGATTACCAATCTTTTAAAAAGCCTGATCTGCCAATTCAGATTTTGGTCGATACCAATCGTTTTTGTCCGAAATTCTGCTCAATATAGCAAGAAAGTTGCTGAATTGGCAACAGTGGGGTAGCTGTTGTTAACTGCAAACATTCAGTCATAACATAGTGGGCCGGTTTACCAGTCACACCGTTCTCACAGGAGAGCAGAAGAGGACAGTGGTTGATTTTTTAGACCTTTGCCGGGGTAGATAAGATCAGTGGATAAGATCGAATTCACATGTAAAAATCAACCGATCACCGATCTCCCAAAATTAAGGAAATCAGCACTGATACATCGGTGCACCCCTATTGACATGCCCAATAAATCAGTAGTAGCATTGCTTGACTGCTGCTTAAACTACCAATACAACAGCACTATAGAGATAGGATGACAATGTTGAAGTCTTGTTTATTTAAGGAGGCATAATATTCTAACTAAAACAAAGAGCAGATACGTAATAGTATGACAAAGGTAAGAGAAAATATAAATCCAGGTCTTCAGAGCATGTCTAGAGTACCTTACAAAAGATGTTTAGACCTACAAACTGAGTAAAAGTTGCTCTTTTCCTGTTGTTGTCCTTTAAACACTTAAGTTTATCTCTTTTCTATAAAGTAACAAAGCAAAAACAGACATGTGTTCCCTCTAGTCTCTTTGGGCAGACAAAAGAAAATCTCTCTGCAGCAAACAACCCTGTAGATCTGTGAAAACTGTCCATCTAAAAACTAAAAGGAAATACAAAAACAGCTTCTTTTTTCCTGTGTGTTGATCTGTAAGATATGCAGCTGAGCATTTTCCCGGGAAAACAGATGCACTGAACTGTGCATCAATGCTGTTAACCAATGCAATGAACCAAAAGGTCTCTGTGTAAGGCTTTGACAACTGGGCACAAAGCAACAGCATGTGTGTATTGCAAGCTGTATCCTAACATGTGTAATTAGTTTACTGTAAATGATCTCTCCAGACTCATTACCAGATCATTTCTCATTAGATTTGATGCTAATAATTGTATTTTATCTTACGTCTCAACTTCAAACAGATGGTAAAATTCAGAAAAACTATTATTTAGCAGTGTTGATGTGATATTTCACATTTATCAGTTTTTCTTCTGTGATCAGAATGAAAACTAAATGTCCAGTTTACCTGGGTTTATGCATTTTATTTAGACATTACCTTTGCTAAACATTGAATCAAGTTGTCATTCAGTGTACAATTTCTTACCACAAATAAACCTCCTCAAAGACTAACAAATAATGTATGAAATGTCTTTAAAAATCCTTTTATACTTTTTTCAATTTTGTCTAATGACAGCTTACACCTCCCCGTTACCTACCACTGCCATACTCTGCTACTTGGCAAACACTAAACCTTAAATATACATGTAAATGTTTCTCTTATATTGATACACATATGCATATAGTTTTTCTGGTCCCTCCAGCTTATTCTGGGCCTTCCTTATGAATTTTTCCCGGCAAGCATGCATGGGTAACCTGCAGCCAGAAGGCATCCTGACCAAATGCCCGAATCACTAATTGACCCCTTTTGATGCGGAGAAGCAACGGCTCTACTTTGAGTTGGTACAGCTCCTCACACAATCACTATAACTCAGTCCAGCCACCCTCTGGAAGAAACTAATTTTGGCCATTTGTATCTGGGATCTCACTCTTTCAGTCATGACCTATGCAATAGGAGAGGGTCGCAGGGCTCTTATCTCAGCCACCTCACACTTAGCAGCGAGTTGTTCCAATACACACTGGAGGTCATGTCCTTAAGAAGCCAAAACAATCACATTCTGAGGTTCCCAAACCGGATACCCTCCTCTCCACAGCTGTGCCTTAAGATCCTGTCTGTAGATTTAAGTAAGACTCTCCAGGTAAAGGTAATTTTATTTATATAGCACATTTTCAGCAACAACAAAAAGTGCTTTACAGGAATTAAAAGGAAATACAAACAAAATAACAAACCAAATGAAAGAGCAAAAGAAGAAAAAGAATCTAATGTTGAGGTAAAGTATGTAAACGAGGTGCTGCTGTTCAGGGTGATAAGTATCCACTGGTCTAATTCCATTTCTGGGTTGGGAGAACAGGAGACTAAAAAGTAGTCCAATAATGTTGATCCAAAGTATATAAACTAGAAACTCCTATTCAGGGTTGTAAGATAAGAAAAAGTAAATCCGCTGATCTAATTCCCAGGGAGACTGAGATGTGTGATGCCTCAATAACTGGAACACTCTAGGCACCTTTCTTAAAAATTTGGGCCATTACCCAAGTCTGCCACTCCAATTGTCATCTGTGTCAGTGTCAGCGCAAGAAAATAATATTTGGGAAAGAAAGAAGTACTTATTCTCTCTCTCTGTTAAAAGTCAGACAATGCAATGGGTAAAACTTAAGCATTGGTATAGTTCATTGCTAAAGATTTGCAGTTTTATGTCGTTGTGTCAGATTCAAGATTTCAATATATGACTAAAGGTCTTAGACCAGGGAACTTGGTCCAAATTACACAGGGAATGTATATTTTTCTAAAGAAAATATAAGGTTTTACATGCTAAAAATAGCCCATGGCTTCTGAGTTAAAACTTCAAATGTTACATAAAAAAAATATCAGCATTATCTGTCCTTTTACTAAATCCAAACCAATCCTACTTCATTTCTAAGGAACTTCAAATTACTACATAGGCCCCATTTTACACACACTGGGGAGCAGCTGGTCAGCTAAAGAGAAAATTACATGTAACCAAATTGCCTTGTTGTGTCACTTTTTACATGTTCATAAGAGAAATTAACATTTTAAAAACTGTAAATGGTGAATTACTTATCGGTAAGCTTTTTTTTCCTGGAGTGTTGTCTACATTAAAAAAACGTGATCCAAACTGAAAACTGTAACCTTTAAATTGTTCATCAAACTCTGGATTTTATGAACCATTTCATCATTCAAACCTTCTTTATATAGCATTTTCCAACAAAACCTCGCATTGACTAAAGTGCTTTACAAAATACATCAAATAAACACAAAACAAAATGAAACAAAAATAGTGTCAAAAAGTACAACCAGGTTAAAAGAAAACTTAAAAAATACTAAAAGTTAAACAAGTCTTTTTAACTTAAATGAGTCTTAAGTTTGGCTTTGAGTAGAGTCAAATCAGAAATGCCACGTAAATCATAGGGAAAGCTATTCCAGGATGTTGGGCCAACCACAGGAAAAGAACGGTTCCCCCATTGCTAACGCCTAGAGTGAGGCACTTCCAGCAGATATTGACCAGCAGACTGTGAAGCTCTGCTGGGCTGGTGGGTTTTCAAAAGTTCAGATACTAAGTGAAAGGCTGCTTAGTGCTTTAAAATAAATAACAGCAGTTTTAACCGCATCCTAAGTTGAACTTGGAGCCAGTGCACAGACACAAGGACAGGAGTGATAATTTAGGTTCATGTTAATGTGAGATCGTCAATAAGTGAGCAGCAGAGTTTTAAACTGATTAATACAAATAATTATTTTATTCCTAATGAACTTAACCAAAGTTTTTTTTTTTTTAGTAATACACTATCCCACAATTCTATATCTTCCTTTTGTTTCATTTTTACTGTTAGAAAGAGAATAGAGTTATCCTTTATTGCCCCTCAGTGGGGTAATTAAGTTGTGCCATCGGCAGAGCAGTGTCACAGAGTTGTGTCCTAAGAAAACAACATTCTTGCATTGCTTTCCTACGCATGTAACACTTGCATACATGATTTGATCACCATCTAAGCCGGGCTGTCGCGTTTTCGCTCATCAAAAATTCCTCAGCATCAATGCCGTAATGCTAACACGTCATCTAAGTTGTACATGTCTGCCACTGGAACAGAACTAATGCACTGCAACTCAAACAACAAATAACATTTCTTCAGCTAAATAATCTGTTTTGAATAAGTTTTCATACATTGACATGGTAGATGCTTGAAAAAAAACGGTGGCACAATATAATGCTGATTTTCATACCACAACTCCTTGTATACACACACTAATCAGAACAGGACTGCATCAGAAGTCCTAATTGGACTTCATGTTCCACAAAATACTCAGCCGTGCTGCATTAGTCTGCTTTAGAAACCCTTTAAGAGTTTAAATGTACAACCTTTAAAAATAACCATGTATGCCCCTAAGAATACTTCTAAGAATTATTAAATTGCTTGAGATTTACACAGGGGGACATTATTGTTAATAGGTCAACATTTAAAATACTAATGACATACTTTCTCTAGCATCCCTTTAGAAAGTGGACTGCCGTCATTTCAGCAGTCAACCCGACTGAGACCCTGAGAGTTTGTGTGTATCAATTTGTATCTTTTCTGTCATTCTTTGTTGTCAGGAGATGTGAAAACCACAGATGGTGCAAGTGTTTTTCACCTACAGCGCCATTTCTTTTATAACTTAGGTTGATTGAAAGATGAAAAACATGACAAACTGAGGAAGAGAAAGGGAGAGGAGAAAAAGAGAGAGAGAGGGGCAGTGTGTGTATGTGTGTAACACAGCAGAAAGACTATTGTTGGCTGAGAGGTTTAGATCTGATACAGTGGAGTCCTCTGCTGTCCACCAGATGCTAACCACTGTCTTAATCTAATGGCTCTTATTTGTTGCAGAAAAAGTGTGTCTTATCAGAATTACACTATTATGTATAATTAATGTAAAGCTAACCAAAAACCAAGTATCTACTATGGTTATACTTAAAAGTTTAGAAAACTGCAGAAACTTTATTCATTAAAGCTACCAGCAGTTTTCAGTTTTAACAGAATTAACTTCATAAAGAGGATTTTTTTATTTTTATTTTTTGCATGGAGTTTGCATAGTTTTTTTTTTTTTGGGCTGTCGGGGTTTTCTGCATGCTTTACACTTTTCTCCATCAGTCAAAATTTGCACATGTAGCACAAGGCACAAAAGAGGTCAGACCAATTTCATCACCAAAATAAACAAAATAATCAACACGTCTTGTGCTTATTAAAGAATTTCAATGCTGTACAACAGATGATAGTTGAAGCAGGTTAAAACCAGATGTATCTACAAGATATTGTTTAAACTGGAGAACAAAGACCCATTTGAAATGTTGGGTTTATGAAACAAGAAACAAATTTCATCAATATGTTCTAAAAAAAAATTATGACACCTAAATTAGCTGGCTCAAATATGTGTAACATGACAAAAATGGTGATTGAAAATTCATGATTCCAACATTTAAAACTTTAATCAACAGTATATTTCTAGATGTGTTTGTTTCTGCTTGTTTCAAATTCACAAAATTCTATGACATCTTTGGATGTTAAATGATGCTTTGTAATTTGTTACAACACCAAACCAGCAAGGGTGTTATCACACTTTTCTTCATGATAACAGGAGCGTTTTCATAACTACAACGGAAATTTATTTGGGGAATTTTGGATTTACAATAATTTTCTGAAGATGAAGCTAAAAAAGGACTTGTGTTTTCTAAATATACAAACCATAGTTAAATAAACTTTACTGTCACTTCAGAATAGATTGTTGTGATTGTTCTTTTTCTCTTTAAGTTACTGCAATTTTTCTTTTTTACAATTTTTGGAAACATTTACAGAGAGAATTGAGACAAAGATTACACTGTTAAAACCGTCAGCATTCGCAACCGATGAGTGTTGCAACAATAAGAACGCCAATGCATTGAATATTGTATTATAATTCTTTATTATGGTTTTCAAATAATATTTTGCTTGGTTGTAAAAAAAACCCCCAAAATATTGTTAAAACTGGCTGATCTTTAGGTTTTAATAATGTAATTGTTCATAAGACTGCAATCTGTTTTTTAACATTTTTATATTATCTTCATATAGCAGATGAAGATAATATGGCTGACCCTAGTGTCGGCACTTCTGCTGACACTAAAGTCAGCGAAAGTGGCGACACTAAAAAGACGACGTATACAGTTTAATACTTCTCTTTCACTTTCATAACTTTGTTTCCCAGTGTCACTCTGAATTACAAAAGAGATTTTGTGTCACTGAGGGACACACAGTCAGATCAATTCCCCATAAAGCAAGTTATATTGATTTATGAATCACATCTGCAGTCTTTGCCTCTGGCTGCTCAGTAAACACACACAAGCTTTAAGGTAAGCAGTGGGAAGATTTGCCTACTTGCAGCTGTTGATAGATAATAAAGTAAACCCACGGCAAAAGCCTCCCCACACAATTAACTATAAATGAACACACGTTTAAGTAAAGAAAATGATACGACACATAATGCATAATGAGTAGACTTTTCAAATGACACCCAGTGGCAAAGTGACACGTAAAGCTTTGTATAAAGAGTAAATATGAAAATGTACACAATCTCCTTTTATTGTCTTCATACCACAACTACTAAAATATTAAACTGTAAGGAGTGCTTTTTTCTCTATGTGTCTTGCCCTTTACCATTTTATTAAAAGTTAATTCACACATATAGATGTGAAAACTTCCTGCAAAACCATCTATCTGATACATTTATGAATCCTTATGGTACTATGTGTTCTCATTGTAAAGACTAATGGTAGTGTAAATTGGTTTTAAAATGGGCAATAGTCTAGCATTCTACTGATTTGTGGGCCAGCAGGAGCACTTAAACTCAAAATGTAGGAGGGCAGAACCTTAAAGAAAAGCTTAAACATTTTCTGACAAAAGAAATGAACATATTTTACACTATGTACAATATACAGTCCCTTTAAAAGTATTCATACCCCTTAAATCTCATTCCACTTTGTCATGTTCCAAACACATATTCAGTCAATTCTGTCAGGATTTAATGTAATAAATCAATATAAAGTTGCACACAGTTGGGAAGTGTAGCAATAATGACGGCTTTCTTATTTTCCCCATGTCTTACAAAAAAAAAAGAAATCTGAAAAGTGCAATTCATTTCACAACTTTTTACTTTGATACCACTAACTTTTACACTTCACCTGTTTCAGTGGTTCTCAAACCTTTTCTGCTGGGATCTCCTTTGCTTCGTAAGAATATTTCCACACCACTCCCCTCCAAGTTCAGTCAAAAACATATCCAATATGCTAGTCCAAGACTTTTTTGTTTGTCCAGTCATACCACACCCACTGCAACCTGACTAGTCAGCAACATTCATCTGCATGCAAATATTTTTCAATATAAACAAAGCAAACCAATGAAAACCTCAATTTTACTATTTAAAATATTGTCCATAAGTGAACAAACAGCATAATAAAAACCAAGGAAAACATCACCCTGATCAGTGATGATGTTGTTTAAAGCAGGGTTTATTTATTAGATGATATTATAGGCATTGAACATCTTAAAAATCTTCAGTCTGTCCTTCAAAAAGCAAAAGAACAAGGCGGAACCATAGATGTGCCACCACATATCTGGCATCCTAAACCGACTGTTCAGACACACAGTAAAAAACAAAGTGTCATTTTAACACCTATAGAGTTGAATTTAACTCTGTTTCAGATAACATTTGGTCCCACTCGAAAATAGTGTAAAATGTACTCTATAGCCAGTGTCAAATTTTCAGAGTTAA
>CAEFZY010011282.1:0-15991 GCA_903066815.1 Brachyrhaphis roseni
GAGAGGAGCCAGTTGAGGCTCGGGCATCTGGTCAGGATGCCTCCTGGACGCCTCCCTGGTGAGGTGTTCCGGGCACGACCCACCAGGAGGAGGCCCCGGGGAAGACCCAGGACACGCTGGAGGGACTATGTCTCCCAGCTGGCCTGGGAACGCCTTGGGATTCCCCCGGAGGAGCTGGAAGAAGTGGCTGGGGAGAGGGAAGTCTGGGCCTCCCTTCTGAAGCTGCTACCCCTGCGACCCAACCCCGGATAAGCGGAAGACGATGGATGGATGGATGGATGGATGGATAAAACTTAACTAGGCTTTGTGTCCAAAATGAGAATTAAACAGCAAACTAATATAAGCTTAACCTTTATATCTTAGCAGCATAAACAATCCAATCGAAGCATCAGAACACAGAGGCTAATGGATAAACTGTCTGGGTCTCTATTTTTCCCTCTTTAAGTTGCTGCATTGAATTTCTTTGTAAAACTTTAAAAGAGCCTCTGAGAAAATAAAACACAAACTTGATAGATTATAATTTTGTATAACTATACAAAATTATAATTTTTTGTATAATTAATACAAAAAAATTATCAAATAATTCTTTATTTGTAAAAGAATTACAAATAATCTCCAGGAGGAGTCAAGAATACATAAATACAAGCTAAAACACTCTGCAAAGGGCTGTTCTCGCACTCGTTACTACGGCAGATATGAAACACTCAGCCCGTCTGGACCTTGGCACCTCCTCTCTGTCGGAGACGGGGAAGGTGAAGGTTGGCCACAGAATCTGGCAGATTTTAATCTGCCGGGGGAAGCACGACACATGGCTGATTTGGCACAAGTAATCAGTTTGGACGACCATTTATTTCCTCCCTGTCGTCTTCACTCTGCCTCATAAAAAGATGTTCATTTATTATTTTACAGTAGCTTTGTTTGGTTAATCAAAGTGAAACATCTAATAATATCAAACGCTATTTTGCTCATATTCAACCTCCTGATTTTCAGTCCAAGCTTAAAGGGTACCACAGATAAATAATAGACAGTGTCATCAGCTAGTAATTCAACATACCAGCAAAATACAATTACATTTTCCTCTTAAAGTGCATTTAAACAATATAGAGCATCACTGAGCTCTGCTAAAGGAAGGTCAGATTAAAAAATTTGCTGTCAGGCTGAAAAGGCCAGTGAAGACACCATAGAGGCATCCAAAATGTCACGCAGCAAGGAGGGATAATGTCACTTAACAGGAACCTAATGAGAACACTGTTTCAGGTGAGCATGAAGGCACCAATAGACAAATAAACCATTCAAATTAGTCTATGATGTTGCTGTAGTTTCTCTTTTATGCATTTTGAGTTTTCCAGCATATTTCAGCGTAACAGATATCAGATTCTCTCCTAACTGAGTAAAAATCCTCTGTCAGACATATTTCTTTCAAATAGCTTTTTGCTTTTAAACACTGAAGTCTTGTAAACTCAAACATCTTGTGTTTTTAAACATTTTGTAGAGTTGTTTTTAAGGATATATTTATGTCTGTCACTATCAGGTAAAAATGTCATAATTTATTCCTACTTATCCATGTTCTGTCTTGCCAAGTAAAGTGTTGTCTTGAGTCTCTTTACAGCACTAAACCTTTTTACACCTTAAACTGAACCGATTATTTTAAGTGTTTTGGTGGAAAACAGTGATAACATTTCTTAATGTTATCACAAATAAAGTTAAAAAGAGAGTTAATTATCTTATTTCCTTGTGAACTGTGATACTCCTTTCAAAAATCATCAGCTGCTTTTACATAAAGAACAGATGTTGCGATGAGGTCTGCTAAAAAATGTCTAGAATAATTTTTTACTCAGAATCTGCTTTATTGGGCAATGTTATACAAATACGAACAGACATTATTTTTAAGCAAATACAAAAAAATGATAAAGGAAAAATCAAATAGAAAGAGATAGTTCACAATAGTGCAAATGTACATATTTTTATTTCACATTTGAGCAGCTGACTAATCTAGCTACAAAGTGCTTATTGTGTTAATCAGAGAGGAAACCTATGGGAAGAAATGATCTCTGTCTCTGGTTTTTGCAAAAGCGGTAAAAGTCTTGCATGTTTCAATCTGCTGTTTGAGTGAAAGGGAGAACAGCTGCAAACAAAGCAATCTGCACAAATTTCCTCCTTCTGCAGGACATGTTGTTCAAATGTTGAATGCATATGAACCAACATATATTTTGTGTAATATGCTTCATGAACGCAGTGCACAAAAAGCCACTATGGGGTTACAATAAACAGAGATCACACCATTTAAGAATGGTACGAGTAAAAATAAAATAGAATTAGAAACTCTTATCCCTTATTTGAAAGCACAAATGTGGACAGGAGTATAAAGCGCTGATAATTTAGGATAACTGGGGAATAATGAGTGTCAAATACCTGGGAATTTTCTTAACGGACGTACAGAAATAGGTGAAAGAGTCAGAGTTGGGATCAACTTCTGAATGTTGGACCGACCAACCAGATAGCGGTCACTTTAATTGATCTCATATTCAACATATCCAACAGGTTTCTCACAAGTTAATAAAGTCACTTTTATTCAGAGGGAGCTGTCAAACAGATGATGCCCTGCTTGGAGGTGTCAGCCATGAGTACTGATGATAAACCCTGCTGAGGCGACAGCTTCACACCGCCTGACAAATCTGCTGTGACAGCCGTCAGAGCCCGATACTGACAACGATGTGACTTATGCTCCATGTCACCGTCCAGCCACACAACATTTATTAATAGGAGCACACCTGATCATTGGAACAAATTTACCTACTCATCTTATGTTGTTAGCACAGCAAGTATCTCTTGTAAAAAACAAAACCATGTTTTGGAAACAAATATAATTTCAGTAATAAACAGTAGGGAACAAACGTGAAAACTAAACAGATTGAAAAAAGTGACTGAACATATGGTCTGAGTAAATTATGCTTGTTGAAAGTCTTAGGTAACAACTAGTCATCAAGCACAGTACAAACATCAGACAATATTTGTGCAACAAGAGGGTTGCTTCTTTATCAGGTCCCATGAGGTGAACTGCATGTTGCACTACAGCTTTAACTCAAAACATAATAATGTAAAACAAATAATAAATACTGGTGCAAAGTCATATTATATGACTTTGTACAAGCTGGTTTCGCAGAAAAAAATAATGATTTGGGTAAGAAAATTAAAATTTTCTTCTTTTTTTTTTTTTTTAGAAATAAACAAAAATGGGAGGGAAAATTAAATGTTATGCATATTGCATAACTGTTCTCCTCTGCTTTACTTTGATTTTGTGTACACCAGTGCACTAAAACCTAAACAATGCATGCCACAGAATCTTAATATGCTTCTTAAACAAAGCATATTGGGAACAAGAACACTGAAAACTAAAATGGACACAAACAGAATAAGCTGGGCATTCATTTTGGATTACACTGCCGTATTGAATTTGTGTTGATGCTAACCTACTTTTGTTTGCTAAATGTATTTATTCAGAGCAACTAAAGGACATTAGTTATCAAAGTATAATATACAACTAAATAAGATATTTTAACATCTTAAGGAACTAGTGTTAGGGTTTGTTAGACTTTGTATTTATTCTGTTATCTAGTTAAGTTTCATTTGTAGTTTTCTGATTTAGCTTGGTTAATCTGGCCCTTTCTGTCTATGAGTTTCTCTTCTTAGTTCGGAGTCAATCTCATGTTGAATTTTCTACTGTTGATGTTTTGTTACTCTATTAGGCTCTCAACACACCAAACAGAATATTAATCCAATTCTAAGAACATGTGTCCATCAAGACTTCTGCCTGAAAAGAGACTCAGATCATATTTAGGCAGTAGATTCCATGTTTGTTGTTCTGTTGCAGGTTTAAATATTTTTAGAGAACATATTTATTGTTGAGTCAAGCAATAATAGTGCAAGCATCCAAGTATATGTTGTGTGTGTGTGTGTGTGTGTGTGTGTGCGTTGCTGATTGTCTTGACAGAATAAGGAATTGTGTGGAGGAACCTCCTACAGCACTGCTCTGGTCGATTTACTTAGTATAAGCTTCTCTGCCTCCCACAGTGTACTCTGTCCTTTTTTAACTCCCCCTGATCCATCGTTTATTCTCTCCCGCTCTCCGTTTGTGCACACAAATCTACATTGATATTCAGCGTGTTGCATGCAATCAAATCATGCTGTTCATTAAAACAACAGGCATAGATGTGAGCATGTTTTCCACAAACTGGTTATCAGCAGAGTGTCAGAGCCACCTGTTTGTGTTATGAGAACAGCTCTGATTTATCAAAACAATAAACAGTGATGCTTCCAAATGTAAACAACATATATTTTTTTTATTATCCGTACTTAGAATCAATAAATATCAAAATTCATGAAACTATTGGTGACTGCACTTATTGTGTGCTTTAGCAGAACAAATGTACAACGCAATGTAACCGGTGTACTGAGCTTGCTTTTGCACAATGGGTGCATATTGGAGTTTTCTATGATCTGTTACCAGTAGCAGTCTTTTATTTCTTAAATCCTCTTCTTTATCATTTTCACAATAAATCCAGAAACATATTGTCATAAAATTATTAAGTATGTTTTTTAATCTGCTTGCTGGTACAGAGCCTTGATAAAGATGGAGCTGCAATGGCCCTGAGGTACAAAACATCAAAATCAGAAAAATATTATTTTGCCAGATTAAACACAAAGGTCAACAATACTGGATTTATAAAGTCTGATAATAAACTTTAAATCAGAAATCTCAAATCAAAGCAGATTTAAAAATGGCTCATCCTAACAGGCTTACCATTCAAAGCAGAAAGCCTTAGTTATTTTACAAAAGTTACCTTGAAACATGATAATACTATAAAATCTGTTGTTTGCTTTAGGTTTTCCAACATTTTCTGCTTTTGACCTTGACTTTAAAGAGCAGAACACTGAAACTATTTCAAAGTACCTGCAACCTTCAAAGCATCTCTCTCCAATGCTTCGATTCCACTACTTATTCATACAATATACAGTACACTCCCAAAAACACTCAAGCATCTTTTCCCTTAAGCAGATGCAAAAAGAGACATGAGACTTAGGCTGCTATGGTAATTTTATTAATCAAGACGCTTCTTTGTTTCTTTAAAGTGACTTTTGCTGAATAGCTTAAATAATAAAACTGCTGCCACTTCCAAAAAAATGCAACTACAAAAACTCTTTGGTATCACTCAGTGGAATAAAGGGGGGTTACAGTCCATCATGTGTCCACGCAGAGGCAAACAGACACAAGCAATGCAAAGATTTACAACTCAGGATACTTTTTTAGAGACCAGTGAACTTGACATGTATGTTTTTAGAGAGAGAGGGAAGCACACTCATGCATGTGGAAAGCATGCAAACACAATGCACAAATAACCTCCTTCAGCTGCATGGAAACAGAGTTAGCTACACCAACATGGAGACCTTAACTGGAATCTAATTGACACAATTGTACATTTAGTCTTCGAGGTCACACAATTTGAAATATGAAAAAGATTGTGGATTAAATTAGAAGCTCCTTGCTGGAAATGAGCAAGTTCACATCAATATTGAAGAAGCCATTTTACAGAGAAAGGGTGGAATATGTTCAGACATGCATTTTCAGAGAGGTTTAAAGAAGGTATTAGGAAAATATTCTGTATTTTTAATTGAACAAGATCTGAATATATATTTTTAGAACAATATTCTGACATTTCTGTTGGCTCTACACCAACAATCTGTCATAAGTTTCTTCTGGAAGGATCAAAATGCAGACGGGAACTGGAAGCGTGGATGATGTTAAGTGTTTAATAACAAAAATTAAAAAACGTTTTTTCTTTTTTTTTTTTTACATAAAAACACAGGGAACACATGGAGCCAGAGCAGAACAAAAACAGAAATCCAGTAGCAAAAACAGCAGGGATTCAACAGGGAGATAACAGGATTAGACTGGAGGAACCAGCAAGGAGTGACTGAGGATGAGTTGAATATATACTGGGGAGGTTCAACCTGAACAAAGAACAGTTGGCTGATAAGAAACGGGTTGCAGGTGTGAGGGGAGAAAGCAGAAGTGGAACAGAGAGTGAGGGAGTGTACACAGGGGACTAGGAAATAAATCTAACACTAAAGAGTTTCTAGACCTAAAAAACATAATTAAACTAGAGTAAAAAAACAACAACAACTAAGCACAAGAAATAAACAAACTACAATCACTAAGGAAGGGTTGAACTAAAGTAAAATACTAACAAGACTGATCTAACAAAGAAACTAAAAGAACCTCAAAAACAGTTCAGGCTCCTAACATAAACATGAAATTGTATGAGAGAAACTTATGAATTATTGATATAGCCATAAAACTGACCTATTTATGGATGCATTCATCTTTAAATTTTACTTTTGATCAGCAATTTACTGTAAACATAATTTATTGCCTGTTAAGTCACTGACATTGCGTCAGAAATTACAATGTCACACATTATAACAGTTGCTATAGGAACTTAACAAGGTCTTCATCACTCATTTATGGTGTGAAGAATGTACAGACAACTTGCTTCGACTCCATCTCCGTCTCTAAACTCTGTTATTTCATTGAGTCGCGGCTGAAACGCATCAACAATAAATTGGTTCTAGAGAATTTTGTGTTGAATTTTGCTCATTACATGTTTCACCTCAGTCGATTCAGACTGAATACTAATAAACTTCAGGCATTAATTCAATTCCCACAAAGGCCCTGTTCATCTCAGACTGAATTTGCAGACAAATTGAAAAGTCATAATGGAGAAATATCCATCATCTGCCCTCAGAGCTGGTTACTTTTAAGAGTCCCAGCAAGCAGTAGGGCCACTTTGATCTCGGCATATCACCTCATCTTTTCTAATCAGCATGCATAAAAGGCCCTCTAAACACTCTTTGTACCACAGGATGTCTTTTTACAACGGCTACAAGTGGGGAGAGACAGACGAGGGGAGAAGTGGAGATTCAGTTATGCAGATGAGTGGATTTTCGTCAGTATGATAATTTTTCAGTGTTTGGATTTAAGATCACAGTTAAAATGCATCATTTAACCAGAAGATCTCAATCTGACTAATTACATTTGAACATGCTTTTTACTCATGGTGGTCATATAAACCCTGATAATATAGTAGTGCCTCTACAAAAGTACACTCTGAAAAGGTGCATTTTAGTTCAAGTTATGGACTTATTTACATTAATCTCACTAATTATTTTGGTTTAGTGATGACAACTTACTTTTTTGTGTTGAATTAACTTAAAAGTTACATTTTTAACTTAAAAGAACTTTTTACTTTGACTTTACTTGAAGCAATTAAGTTCAATGATGCGTTTGTATCGTACAGGCTGCCTGTGCAAAAAAAAAAAAACTTTAAAAGAAAGATCCTTTATGAGTTTACTTCTTTATTTGAAGTAAACTAAATGATTTGAGTAAAACTGACTTAAACTTGTCAAGTTAAATAAACTTAACTGAATTACTTGTTACCAATTGAAGCAATTTAATTAAGTTTAATTAAATCAATCTCCCCGACCTTGCTCCGGATTGTTTATTGTAGTTCTATCTAGACTTTAACTAGGCCACTTTAGCATTAAAATGTTTTGATCTAAACAGTTCTCGTGTAGCTCAAGATGCACTTTTAGTCTTCCTCAAACCCTCAGAAGGGTTTTCTTCCAGGTTTGACTAATTTTTAGTTCATTCAACTGCTCATCAAGTCTGACCAGCTTCCTTGTAGCTATTTAAGAAAAGAATCCACAAAGCATGAAACTTTCACAGCACAGCTGGATTTATACTGAGATTAGGTTACATGTTAATCTATTTACCTTTAAAGTCAGTCTGTTACACTAGATTGTGTCTAGTGGTATCAGAGGCTATTTGTAAAAGATTTTAGAAACTGCCTATAGTTTTCTTTCCACTTCCATTATGGACTGCTTTTACTGCTCTGACAAAAATCCTAATTAATTACCCTGATGTTTATTTCTTTATTAATGTGGACATGTTGAAGAGAAATTTATAGTTTTGAAATGCATAGTCTACATTCAACTTTGCTTAACTTGTGATAAAGAGATATATGACAGAAAACAACAGCCCTTGAACTATTCTTCTATTTGTTTGATTTAGATAAACACAGCACACAAGCTGCAGGTACATTTTCCCCTGGCAAATTATAAGAAAAAAACAAATCTTTCCTGATCCAAGCTAATTGTAGAGACGTTAACCAGAGAAGCAGGAGAACTGGAGCCTGTGACAGTCTGGCCTGAGGCTGGGTCCTCAGTCACCACAGCAGCAGCTCGAAGGGACATATCCACTCCTGCTGTGTCTGATCTCATCAATCCATCAGACAGTAGATGGGAAAAAAGACCGGAGAGGGTGCATCTGTCTGAATGTCTCTGTGTGTGTGTATGTGTGTGAGAGAGAGGCTGATTTGGTTACTACTATCAGGTGCATGAAAGCCAAACAGACATAAGGTGTAGCTGGCTATAAGAGAGTGGTACATTTGGTTTGTACATGTGACTCAGAAGAACACATACAAAACACCAAATGCAACATCTTCAAGTTCAGTTTTTGGAGTCAGGTCCAACATATCAAAAGGTGTTGTAACCACTCTGAAGAGAAAGTTGGAAAATAATGTAAATCACATGTCAAACTCAAGGCCCGTGGGCCAAATCCGGTCCGTGATAGCTTTTTATATGGCCCTCTAGATTCTAGACTAAACACTAAGTGTGCATAAATAATTTGTTATCAATTTTATCTGTTTATTGCCACATTATATCAATCAGTCCCTCCAGTTTGTTGAGAATTATAGTAGAAATTCACACAAAATCAACAAATCCCCACACATTTTTGCACTAATCCATAACCGGGAATTTATTGCAGATTTTTGTCAAAAATTGTCAAAAACTCTTAGTTGTACTCGAGTCACTTCAACCTTAACTGATGTCAGATTGTAGTAAATAATCTATATAGCGAGTAACAGAAAAGTCGCAGTTATCGTGATAAATAGTAAATATTGCAAATATTTCCAAATTAGTACTACAAACACTTTGATTTTTATTGCAAAAATAAAAAGGGACTGAAAAGATGTTCAATATTATTATTTAATTTTAAGAATTCAATGAGATTTTAACAGTTTCTGAACAGGTTTTATCAATACATTCTGGCACAACCGGCTCTAGGCCCAAAACAAAAATGTGTTTGACACACCCCTGATTTAAAAGTTTAAACTGAGTTTAAAGTGGCAGCAAGAAAATATGCAACCTTAAAAATATGATTGATATACTGTTATCTTTACCTGTATAGTGCAAAACCTCATAGTTTGCTGCTATATTTGTGTTGTGCTGTGTAATTTGCCTAATTTTACAACAACATATATTTTTCAGTTGCAGACTTTTCCTTGCTTTATGATCACAATATATTAGTGGGCTGCGGATCCTTTGGTTTAATGAAAACATAAAAAGACAATTAAGAACCACAGAAAGCAGGGAAAATATGGACAATTATAAGAAATAATTTGATTACTGCAAGAAACACTGAAAGAAAACTATATTATGGCTCTGATATAATGTTATTATGTCCTACTGACTAGTGCTGCAGATGCTGTGATTGATATGAAGCTCCTTGTGTTGACTTTGGCTTCCGGTCTGCAAACTAACAATTTCAAAGAATAAACCCAACATGTGACTGGAGTGTTATTTTACTGTTTTAAATAAGTTTCTTTAAGTTATAAAGATCAATTTCTAAAAGCTTGAGATCCTATTGACAGGGCAACATCTCTACTTAAATGTAACATTCTTCTATGTCTTGTCTCTGCATAAATAAATTTGAGATAAATAAAATGAAGAGATGAGAATATGTATAGTCTTGCACTCTATAAATCTTGTGTTTATCAAAGAGTGACAAGAAGAAAAGCGCTGAAATAAAGTCGAAATAATTCATATTGAGGAAGAAGCAAATATGTGGGAGAAGATGCTCTGGTTAGATGAGATCTTGTAGCTTATGCAAAATGTCACATGTATTGGATATCTAACACCACGTTATCCAATCGATCCCTATTGAGAATAACAGCAGTGGCAGCATCATGCTGTGGAGAGGCTTTTATTCTGCAGAGACGGGAAATAAAAGCTCTTTTCTAAACCTAACTCATTCATCCTGAAACTACAATTACAAATAATTAAATCATCAAAGAAATAAAACATACAAGAAAATACTTCAGGTACAAGATGAGCCATAAATATAGTCATTATGTCTCCAACATGTCAAATAACATAAATAATGCTAACTACTATGAAGGATGGCTCGTTTTTCCTCATTAAAATGTTAACCAATGCAAACAGCAGAAACTCGATCTCATCAACTCCCTTTGCACCAAATTTTTTCCCCGAGTGTCTGGCACTTTATGGTGACACAAAGCCTCAGTGGGAGTTGCCCTGCGTCTAACGTTGCCAGTCTAATGGAGGGCTTGCCAGCAAGTGAAACTGCCAGGGTGCCAATTAAGACATACGATTACGCACTGAGGCATCCTTCTCATTTCCTCCTACTACACATCCTTTCCCTTTTGTTTTTTTTTTCCACAACAATTGCTGTCATAGCTCACTGCTCTTGAGCCAGTTTCTCTCCTGCTCTGCTTCATCACCTGCTTGATTCTCTTTTCTGACTCCGCCTCACAGCTTGACTCTTTAGCAGGGGTAACAGGCCGGTGACCTGAGAAAACCCGTCATCCCTCTACGGTCCTCAACTACACAAAAACAGCCTTTGAGGAAGTGCCATCTGGTTTTTCACATCTCCCTCCCACTCACTCTCTCAGGCCATCTTGAAACACTGAGGAAGCTTGCTGAGGTAATCACGGCCTCCAGCGTTGACACAGTAAGCAAACGCTTCCCATAATTATACACGTTCGCTCATGATGTGGAGTGAGTTAGGGGTATTCACCGAGGAAAGGTTTGCAGGCTTTTGTAATCTGAGCTAACAGTTGAGTAAAGCCTCCACAGGCAAAGATTTCAACACAACTGTTAAATTAGGCTTCCCGCTTGTATGAATAAAAAAGCTTTAAAAGGATTTCCAGATGAGCACCTGGAGCGTCGTCATATTGCATTAGATTTTAATAAACAGAAAGGCGAATGCATTTTAAAGTGGCACTTCTGAGTGAGTTTTGTGATTATTTGCAGCACAACAGGAGGGGAGAAAAAAACAAGTGAGGAGAGTATCCTGAATTCACCAGTATTGAGTTATTATGAATTGTGGCTACACAAAAACACTGACGCCTAACAGGTTACATTTTTATCTATAAAAATCCACAGAATATGTCAAAATTTTGTAATTTTTATTGCTGCATTTTTTTTCTAGTGTCAAGGTGGTACAGTCTGGACAAGTGGAAAATTTAAACCCAGGAACTACTTGCAGAAACAACTTTTTCCAATGTGAGGCCTAATTCAGCTCACAGTAACTATTGTCTCTTAGCTGCAATAATTCCCAGATTATCTCAGCAGAAACACACATCATGCACATTTTTAAAACTTTTCTCTAAAAATCTAAATCAGAAATTTATTTTGTAAAATGTAAAACTGAATATTGGAAAACTGAATCTAGAGTAAAAAAAAAAAAAAAAAAAGGAGAGATTTCAGCATTAGGAACAAGACTTTTTTTTTTAACTTGATTGCATTGTTTTATAATCAAGATAAATAATAATAAAGTGAAGTTCTTCCACGATGAGAGCAGTTCATTTGATGTGTGGGAGGCTGGTCAAGGTTTCCCCATTACTAAGTGATCAACAGCTCCGATTATGTATTATATACTATACTATCAACGCTTCTCATCTAATCTAACAAGTCACTCTAATAAAATGACAAACCTTGAATGATGGCCCATAGGTGAGGTAATGTTTCCATGTGTGTCAATGTTGAATGAACTAAGCGTGGGAGAAAGAAAGAGATGGACCGCCTGCATTCATCTATCCTTACTGAGGCCAATATGATAATTTAGAGAGCAATCTATCAGGAGCTCACTTCATCATGCTGAATATTATTAAGAAGAAACCTGGAAGGCTGTGTTATTCAGATCAAGCACGTCTACTGCCTAATTCAAAATTGGTTGTTAAAATTCAGATCATGAACAGATGAGAGTGGAGCAGACATTTGGGAGCTTATTGTTTTTGAGCTCATGTTTTTCATTGCGACTTCAATGAACAAATAAAAAGAAATTGGAGAAAGTGTGTGAAAAGTTGTTTCTCTTTCTCTTCCTGGTTCTCATTCAGGCAGGTGATATTACCTGTATTTTAATTAGGCTGCTAATTTAGTCTGGGGTTGACTGTCCTCATCAGCATGTGTGACATCAGCATCAGCTGATCTACAGGAACCCTGAGCCATCAGGGTCATTTTTCTAAACCATACCATATTAAACACCTAATATTCCTTCTCTACCCAGCAGTGAGCAGAGCATCATTAAGAAGGCCTAGCTCGACTCATCAATAATTTAAGAGCCAAAATCAAGTAGAATTCACCAAGAACCCTTTCTGCCTCCTGTTGTACTTATGAGCCGTGAACTGATTAATATTTCATCTGTGCACATGTACGGCAGTGTGTACGTGAGAAACAGAGCGAGAAAGAGAGACATGTGTCAAGGTTAATTTGTTCTCTCATCAAGCGAGTCCTTTCGCAGTCAAACACATTTCCACTTTCTGCTCCACTGGTGACACACATAGCGCTCCTAACAAAGTAAGAGACGTAAAATGTCCTGTAAGAGAACAGCCTGTTAAAGGTAAGCACTTGTATCTGGACTGCTGTACTCTGCTAAGAGAGAAAGAAACCATAACAGATCACGACTGTCTTTAAAAAGGTATTTTGCAGCTCTTAATAAAAATAAAAATAAAATCTTGAGTTGTGCATAACTTAAACAGGGCATGGAGATTGGAACAAGAAACAGGCAACAGGGCAGAATAATCTTAAAATGAACAAGGAAAACCCAGGAGCTTAAATACAGAGGCAGGTGTGGAAACTGACAAACTAACTAATCAGAGGAAATGTGGTACAGCTGTGACAAAGAGACAGCGGGGAACCTGAGGGAATAGATAAATTAACACAAAGGGAGTTCAAGTAAGAAAAATCTAAGAGAATTAAGTTCAAATGTACAAGGAACAGATTAGAAGAATAGACTAAGAAACTAAACGCAAATAAATGAACTAATATGGTAAAACATAGCGAACGTAAATAAACACTAAGAAAATTATCAAAACATCAAGGCAAAAGAAAGCAAAACTCAAATATCATGACAAACAGAGTGTTTCTCAGTTACACACAAATAAATATTCCTCATTGTGTTGTTTGTCTTTAATCGTCTTACCCGCTATTGTTTTATGTCAGTATTGCTCCCCGTCATGGTGCTGCCACACTGATAAAGTTTTTATGAAAGTTTACTTTGTTATGTCACAATCGCCTTCTTTGTACTCGTGCCCTTGTGACAGTAAAGCACTCACTGCACTGCTTTTGGCCCTGATCTTAAACTAAACAAAGCTTCGGCAGCGTTTATTGACAGAATACAATTTTATAAATTCAGCTCTGTGAGAGCATTGAAAAATTGGATGAATGCAACAAAGTTTGCATAAAATACGACTGAAGTGGATTCAAATGTTTCAGATCAACAAATACCTGCAGGAAACCCATAAATGTGTAAGCTGATGCTAAACCTTACAACAACAGGCAAATAAAAGTCAACAAATGAGTTGTTCTATTCGTTCATAACATCCCTCAGAACAATTATTCAGTTCAGTTCAAAATGCTAATCCCATTTCATCGACCACACATTTGTACAAGCATGATAATGGACTCACCCACTGAGGACTACAATAAAATCCATGACGTTCCAGCCGTTCCTGAGGTAGGACCCTTTATGAAACACAAAGCCCAGAGCGATGATCTTTATCCCAGCCTCAAAACAGAACATCCCTATGAAGTAAGGCTCTGTCTTCTCCTGTTGGTGTGAAACAAAGTCAGACAAGCATAAAGGACTCAAACGTAAAAGCAGGACAATCTGTCTGGTGTTTTAGTTTTCATGTCTGAGTGTCTCACCAGTCTCTTGGACATGGGGGTTTTGTCCTCACCAGGGAGGTGCTGCTCCAGAGCTAAGACAATGCAGTTAGCAATGATGGTAGCGAGGATCATGTACTCGAAAGGAGTGAAAGACTGAAGTTAAGGAGTGGATGATGACAAAATTTAATTATAGTAAAGTAACACACAGACTGAAAAACAGTAGAAATAGAGGTGATTATTTTTTTTAAGTTATTAATCCTTATCTAAAAGAGGAGGGGTTTTAAACTACAGTCCTAGAGAGCTGATAACTTTCGACTTATTCCTGGTCTATCTCAGCTGAATCTAACGGCTGAATTAACACCAATAAATTTCTGCAGACCCATCTAAAACTTGGAGTTTGACACCAATGATGTAGAGCCTATCAGTGCAAACACTGCTCCCTTCTTCACCTGTAGTTTACACTCAATTAACAAAAAGATAATTTTGCAATATAAAACCAACAGTATGAAGTAATCAAACATAATCAACCTGCTGATTTATAAGTTTCGGGGAGGAGGCAACAATAAACAGCCTGTGCCTTATCTGGGATAAGCTCATGCAAAAAGATGCAGAAATAGACAAAAAAAAAAAGTAGTTATTAGAGAGGGATGAGAGAGAGGCCCTGAGAAATGATTGTATAAACAGGGTCAGTCCTACTATAAACGGCACATTGCATCTATTATGAGAGTTGTGCGGGTTGTTGGTTAAAATCTGGCAGACCTTTATCTAATACTTTGTGTGGGTACTTCCCTCTCACCTGGTTATGTGCACAAGGCAGCTTAAAGAAAGAACAGAGCAGAGAGAAGAATGCACCAAGAGGAAGTGATAAACAAGAGAAGTAAGCTGATCACTGAAGGAGAAGATTATGTTATACAGACTGTAAGATGCTTGTGAAACAGCACGGTGAGGAGGAGGCGAGTGGAGCTTGACAGATCGATGTTGTGTTGGCAGTTTTATACAGCAGGGTCACTCAGGAACAAATGAGTGATGAGAAGTTAAATAAAAAGAGCAAACAAAATACACCTACAAGCCTATAGGGGCCATGAGATAAAACAGGGTTGCACTTCAGATTGGCTGCTGGGACAACAGTAAACAACAGAAACAAGAAAATAAGTGTGAAAAGAGTCCCAGTGACCTGCTGCTGTAGAAATTCTCACATGAAAGGTATTTTTGATTGTTTTGCTACAGATGTTTATTTTAAATTTGATATTCACTCCAATGCAACAAAATAAGGAAGGGGAGAGGAAAGTGAAGAAATGAAGATGGAAAGACAAGGGAGGAGGGTATCCAAGCAACAGCATCCTCTTCCAGCCACTGAAAGTCAGACTGTTACTGGGCAGCTGAAGTGTGCCTGTGGAGGTATCTCATGCGCTGACACATTGAAGCTAGATTTTGACACCATGCATCGCACTAAATATCAGCAAAGAATTGGTGAGAAATAAATGACAAAATCACTACTAACCATGACTGAAAACACTAATTATTCTTTCCAAGGTAGAACAATTAAAGGATTTCAATTACACCCTTTATTTTTTATTTATTTCTTTGTTGATAATTTTTGGTTTAATCCAAAGGTATTTTTTTTTATTATTGTGAAGGAAATAAAGAATAAGTATACAACTTGTCAAAGAGGAGAATCGTTAGAACCAATTTTTGGGGGAGGAAGTCAGCTGACTGGGCTGATCAGGCAAAGGCTTGAACTTTAAGGCTGGAACGCGCTTAGATCTGCACAAAAATACAAACAGTGCTGCTTTCCTGCTAATTTTTATAACTTAAAAAACAGGATTTGTCTCATCAGGAACATGCCCATCTACAAGAAAGAACTTACTGTTTTTGACCATTTCCGTACCACTACACCTCCATACCACAGGATGTCATGATACTTCAGCTTTTTGTTGAATTTTTACACATACAAGCTAAATGC
>CAEFZY010011283.1:0-32543 GCA_903066815.1 Brachyrhaphis roseni
GGAGTATGCGAGAGGTTTTGGTAGTGTGTGAGAGACAAAACGTAAATTTTGTCCTAAACGGCCCCTCATACATACATGCATCTGTTCGTTCGTTCTGTTGCGAACGAACGAACAAACAAATGAACGACTAGACTTTTGGTTTCATTACCTAAGGCCATAATACCATTTTCTCAGGTACATATCTCGAATAGTGACGGAACGATGCCAAGATTGAATTTCAATTTTGTTCTGGGAAATGCGCCACAGCTACAAAGCAAAACTGTAATCAGAATAAGCAGAAATAAATATATCACTCCAACTAATAGATGCACTATACACTTTTTAATTTTTTTAAAAATTGATTCACTTGGATGAATTACCTTTTAAATGATACTCGCATCTATTAAGATGCAAATAAAATCAGAAACCTTGAGTGTTTTAATAGATGCATCTCAGCCACATTGTTTTGACTGCTCAAAAGGAAGACAAACATTATTATTATTATAACACCTTTTTATCCGATTCTCAAGCTGAGGAAGACGTGTCCCTTAGAGCCAATCAATTCATTAAGTCACCCAAACACTAATACAGTTTATCAATCAAGTGTTTGAAGGTTTAATTTTTAGCACATCAACAAATAATTTAATTTCACTACAAATTAATGCTTTGTGGAGATTACTTAGGGTATAAAAACGGCATAAGTAGCACTCAGAGAGGGAGATTTTATATAATCAAAATATAATTAAATGTCGCTCCTCAGCTGAGAAATCTCTGCGTGTTTTAGTTAATCAAGTTGAACAGTAGACAAACAAAATTGCCTGGTGCTGTAATTACTATAATGGGAGTGTTTAAAATTAATCATTCTGCATGAGGTGAGCCACATAAATCATTCCAAATTAGTGTCAAAATCATTTGTTTTACATGGTGATTTAATGGGTTGTCCTCTGCTAGTGCTTTTCTGTTGGTTTTCTGAGCTGAGATGGCTTATGGGTATTTGATGCTTCTCTCATTTCTAGTAAAATGGAGGAATTCACAGAAGCCACTTGCAGAAGTCTAGATACCCTACGAGCGTTTTTAAAAGGATTTCACATCACAGCTGTCAACTTCTACGTGTTTTATTGGGATTTTGAGGGTTAGACCAACACAAAATGCTGCCAAATTGAGAATTGAAGGAAAATTATATATAGAAATAAAATCTTCTTTGCAAATAAAACTCTGGAAAGTGTGTATTGTAGTTTAACGCCACAGTTTTGACAGAGAACATTAGTGAAGGGACATTTGAAGTCTGCTACAGGTGGGTTAGGGAAAAAATGTTCATGCTAAGGTTTGTGGCTGTAATACGATGAAATGTGTAGAAGTAAAAGCACTGATTCCTTTTGCTCTGTGCATTTCTTGCACATTGGAAACTTTTCCCTATAATCTTGGAACCTGATAAAGATTAGATAGACAAACTGTTAGATAATCTTCTGAGTGTACTTGCTTTCTCTGTTGGATGTGATTACAGTTTGGATGACTTGATTTTGCTTCTTTTTTTTTTATTCAAGCTCTTTTTTCTCATATGTTTCTGCCAATCGGAGCTTTTTGCTCAAGACTTGCCGGGAATGCGGAGAGGAAAAAAACAGGCGTTCAAAATTCAAGCACGGCTATTTTAAGATGGTTGTGACTAAATTCGTCTCATTTATGAGCCTGGCGTTTTCTTTTCAGAAAATTTCATGATGGGAACTCTCTGCACAACTTTTAGAGGTTGTTTTTAATTCAAGCCAATCTGGGTCTATTTATTTGTACAAATAGAAAACCATCTCAGGGAAGCAGAGGAAAGCTTAGGATGAGTGGACTGCACTCAAAAGATGCATAGATAAAAGATAACAACTGTAGTTGATTGCAAGTATTTTTCCTAGAAACATAATCTATGTTGGTGGTAAACAACTTCAAGGTTTCTCATTTGGGATGGAAGGCAAAGTAATGCCAACCTTGGCAAAGTGTTTTTTTTGGGGGGGGTTCTGAAGCGGTAACATTGCAACGCAATTCGCCAGACAGCATGGATAAATGCAGCTGAGCACCATCGTCAATAGTAACATTTTCTTGGAAGTACATATAAATAAAAAAGTACTGCTTCGAGCTGTGGAACTACAGACCCATTCAGAAAATAAGGAGAATATTGCCAAAATGTCATTTATTTCAGGAACTTTATCACTAAGAGAAACATGTGATATTGATTAATTACACATAGAAGTTTGAAAGAATTTATTTCTGTTGCTTACGATACTTTTTCACTTACAGGCAGTGATGTCAGGAACACGTCAGATTATTATAAGCGGCTTTGGACTTGCTTTTTCTAAAGTCGCTTTCAGATTTAATGAGTTGCGGGTTGCTGTTTTTGGATTTGGGAATAAGCAGACATAAACCATAGAATTTGTCTGACATCCAGTTAGTTTTAGTCAGACTCTCCCTGTCCATCGTTTCCCAGTTAATATATTACCTGTGAATGACGTCGAGCTTCGCATTGCACTTCAAAAAAACTGCAAATATTGAGACCAGTATGTTGTTGTTACAATTATAAAATAACTTGCTATTAATTATTGGCAAAAATCTGTGTAATTTTCACAGGTTGCGGAGCGTTGTTGTTAGCAGCTGCTGAGAGTAACTAAAAAAGTTACTTTTAATGTAATTTAGTTACTTTCCAAATCAAGTAATCAGTAATCAAACTAAGTTACTTTTTCAAGGAGTAATCAGTAATCTGATTAAAGTTACTTTTTCATAGTAACTATGCCATCACTGCTTACAGGTGATGAAAACATGATATTTAAAATAAAAATATTACATCACACCAGTAAAATCATTATACAATAAAAAATTGTGGGTTAGATGAAAAGTATGTTCAATACCTATTGAAAGGACCCTTTTAATCCATTTTATTGTATTTGTGTCGACTGTTTCCATGACTCATCATACATATGACGTTTTTGCTGAAATGTAACACGAGGTTTGGTTTGCTTTAACTATTTATTGACCCTAAGAGATTTCACCTTTTGATTTTCTGCAACCTACTTTTCTCAAAGCCATTTAAATAAATAATTTTTTTAAAAAAAAGCTCAGTTTTGAATGGCGCCAGAAGCCAAACCTGCTCTGATTTTGTCTTTTTCAGGAACAGAAGTTTCAGAATCAGTTTCTGTTAAATTCAATAGTTTGGCCTGGTCAGAGTTAGTGTGCTGGACCTGCCCTTCACCATGCACATATAACGTTGTGTTCTGTGGGTCATGAGCACAGTTGGTGCTGATGCCTTCAGCATGTTAATCTCAGCAAAAGCTATTCTATTAAGACTAAGCACATATTGTAATTGAGGCTTTTAAATATTCCTAGGCAAAGGTAATTAGCCGCAGGGCATCTCTCTACTTTTGAATTTCATTACAAGCACATACCTTAAGGCCATATTTAATCTTTTTTTTTTTTCAGTTTTTTTTTCAGTTGTGTTCAGGCCTGCAGTGGTCTTTGCAGTGTCTTGCTTGAGTGACGTTATTTTTACGACCTTAAGCATAATGAGGTACTTTTCCTTATTATGAACTGAGAGGGTGTGTAGCTTAAATGCTGACGATAAACTCTATAATTTTTGAACCGCTCCTGCGGTTCAAAAAATCCTGCGGTTATGGGGGATGAACCAAAACTGATTAATGCAGAGCAGCAGCGGCGTTCTGCAGGTTTGCAGGCTTTTGAGAGAACCTGTTCATAAAATGAGTGGAAAAAAGTGTGAGGAGCAAACAGTAGTAATATTTTATGTACTTACCTGTAAAACATTACAGCATACGCTCATTGAAAAAATATATTTCAGCTACAAAGCAACTCATGTCCGTTGTAATTTGAAATAGAGGTGGGCGATGTGAATTTAGTTGAATCACGATATTTTGTGATAACAGTAAAAATGACGATAAGAACTATTTATAATTTCTTTTTAGATAACTATGGCTGTTTCTTCATGGCAACACAATAATAACCCCACAAACACAAATACTGCTCTTGAAAAACATTCCCATTTGTAATACACTTCTTTCAATCAATCAATCAATCAATCAATCAAGTTTCATTTGTATAGCACCTTTCAGCAACAAAGCATTTCGAAGTGCTTTACATCTTAAAAACACAAAAATACAAAGTCATAGGACACACAGTCAACAACATTACATTAGACATCAGAGTACACATCAAATTATCTATTAATGTTTCATGATTATGTCCAACAAATAATGATCCGACCGGAACACGGTGCGCTAAATAATAAAACATAATTTTATGAAGCTTCAAGGCAAATACATTTTCGTCGAGGAATTTTAATAAATGAGGTACTCGAATCATTCGAGGAATCGTTACAGCCCTAGCAGAACCGAGGAACTTTAGCTCATCTACTTTCAATACCTCCTCACCTTGCAGATTATGTTTATAAGGTTTCAGTCCATAATGAAAAATAATAACATTGTAAAGTTTCACACTTCAGTGGCCACGAAAACTAATCTCTCATGCAAATGAAGCACTTTCCAAAGACACCTGATGTGTTTTTTTAGGATTTGTTGTTTAGTTTTTGCATTCTATTCCATATTATTATCATTATTATTATTATTCAAAGCTAAAGAAACATTTGTCCTTTTCACATCTTTGTTTGCATCATTTTGAGGAGCTCGGTTGCCCCTGACCTATAGAAAAATCTCACCTTTTTCCGATCTGTTAAGGCAACACCACTAAGCACAACCAGAATGGAAAAGTTCACGCCGGAAGAGTTATCATTAGCGCTGATTGCATAGCCAGGGTGACAGCCGTGGGGGAAGTGAGCTGTAGAGAGCTGAGCTAGTTTTAACTACAGCTCTGAACATTTCCAGGGAGGATCTGCAGGTGAGATCACAGAAATATGCAACACTTGTTTCAGACTTTTTATGGTACTTTTTCAGGCAGCTAAGCAGGAAGATTTTCCATGTGAGCTTACCACAGATGTGTGTGTGTGCTTCTGTTGACCTATATATTTTGTTACCGTCTTTTTGCACAAAGACAAAAAAAAGAAACTATACAGTATCCTTAGATTTTGCAGCACATCTAAAATCATCCGTCCGTGTTTAGATCAGATTGATTCCTGTCGAAATATTACTGGGAATTCAGAAAGCCTTGCGTTCCTGTGTGTACAGATACTCTGCTGCAGCAACGTTTTCTGGCGTTGGCTGCTGCTTTTTTTTCCTTTGTACTCTGACAAGCTCCGTTTCTCTCTGTGTCTCTTCAAAGGGTTGGATGGAGAGCTGGTCGAATGTCAGCGGGAACTATCGTGATAACCGGAGGAATTCTTGCTGGGGTGATACTGCTGTGCATCGTAGCAGTTCTCTGTTACTGTAGACTCCAGGTATCTAAGAGTTGCACACAAATCTGTCTCTCTCACTCTTTAAAAGCAGAGAAAAATATTTAAACTAAGGGAGCTATTCTTAAGTTGGTGTTTTTTTATGAAATAAAACTTCTTGGGGAGTCTTTTGTACCTGTAAAAGGTTTGCACTAATAAAAATAAAAAAATCTGCGAATGTCATGAAATATTATTTCTGCCTGTTTCAAAAGCAAAAAGTTAAAAGTCACCATGAGCAATATATAGATAAATTTGCATAGTTATGTAAAAACTCTTAAAATAAAACCTTGTTTTGTTGCAGCAACGTAACGTCACTTTGAAAATTTAAGATAAAGGACAACTTTTGATTTAAATACCTGTATACAATTTTTGGCTAAGACTCAACAAAGACATATTTTCGATTTTCTGGCATTTTGAACAACCTACAATAACCTTGTCACTCCCAAACAAGGTTCCTAACAGATGCTCTGCTGAGGGAAAACATGCTTTTTGTTTTGCCCATTTATTATTCCATATTGTTTGTAGTTTTGGTAGTTTCATACGTTTGTCACGCCCACGATTCATAAATTTATACCTGCAGGAGATGGAAGCTGTTAATAGTTAAACAGCTATAAGCCCTCGTGTTGTTTGGCATGTTTAGTACTTCACTGTTGTGGAAACGGGAGCTTTACTGACAGTTTTATGCTCCTCATAAATATCACTGCCGGTCTCTCAGAGGCTCCAACATGTTTGTGGAGCGAATCAGCTTTCTAGCCGCCGCTAGCAAACACGAGGGCTACCAGCACAGGAGCTCATCAACGTCCTTCTGCTTTTCCTGTTTGTCTCAAAACAACCCGGCTGAGATTATTGACCAAAGTCGGCGTGTTTTCCCACAAACTTGCCACTTTACAACAAGAGTCTAATCTTCCAGCACCAACTCATTGTTTTCTTTTTCAATCTTATCTATGTGTTGTGTGCAAAGTTGCAACATTAATGACACTTCCATAAAAGAAAAAGAAAAATATCTGTATGAATTAAATATTAATGTTATGATTATAAAAGGATTGCTAGGAGTGGATTTGTTAGTTTTATTTCTTATAGTATTATTTTCTTAGTGAGTAAATGTACAAGGTGAATGTTTCACTATTTTTCAGTGTGAGATTGTTACTATAGTAAAAGATTATTAATTATTATTATTATTATTATTATTATTTTTAGCTGTTTAGGTGTCCTAACCAGATGTATCAACAGTGAACCCATCACAAAAATGTATTTTTAAATTTTACATGAGCCTTTTAATGTGTTTGTGCGTCATGATGTACATTAAACACTAAATGAGGAAAAGAGGAAAAAGTGGGATTATTACAATAATTTCTGAATCTCTTTACTCAAAATCTTAAATGATTACGTTCATGTTTTCTTCAACACACAAGCTTATCTTCTCCGAGATAATCTTTGAATGAACATGAATGAGCTCTTTTCCGACTGTGCCACTTTTTCTTCAATACAGCCGAGTCTTGCTTAGTAAAACATCCTTGGAAAGTGAGTGACCCTCTATCTCTCTCCCCGTTCTCTCCCTCGCTGTGTTTACTGTCGACCTGCGCCAGTATTACTGCTGTAAGAAGAACGAGTCCGAGGCGGACGTGGGCTCGGTGGCGGGAGCAGATCCTCTGTCTCACTTCCCCTGCAACGCCTGCAACGCCCTGGCCATGGACGGGACCGACATCACGCCCGTCTCCCTGGACCAGCTGGACTCGGGTTCGCACCACAGTCCCTGCCCCTCGTGTTCGCCGTACCCCGTCCGCTCTGGACTCACAGACGACATGCGTAACGGAGGGGAGCGGCTGGGCTTCTACTACGAAAACCCGTCAGCGTCTCTTCCTTTGCCCGTCAACCCCCCGACTTCGTCCCCTCTGAGCTACTACGACCCCATGGACGCTTTCCCTCCCCCGCCGCGCCCCTACAGCACCGACGTCTGACTCACTCCTCACTGGACTCTTCTTCACACACATTTACACCAACACACTTAACTTTACTTGCACAAGCCATTTAGAACAACAACAGAAAAAGTACACGGCACAATTGCACCTAGATTATTGCACATTCTGACTTTAGTCACAGTCACCCACAGACTCAGCCCACTGACAGAGCTTCTGTGTGGGCAACAAAATCATGCAGCAGCTCACAAACGCTGCAGCAAGAATTTATTTTTCCTCTCCTGTAAAAGCCAGGCTGTTCTTCCACAGCTATGAGGCTAAATCACCGGTGACTGCATCAGAGGCAAGACCACTGCACCTGTAAGGATAAACAAATTTCCAGATTGCAAAATCCAAGGATTTGTAATCTGCAACATACAGTAAAAATTCAACCAACATATACATCATTTGTTTGAAGGTCTAGTTTTTTTAGTGTGCTGCTGCTAGTCTGAAGGAGCTGAGTGGAGGAGTTGCAGGGGAGGCAGAAGTTTGGCTTGGAGACTGCAGCCTTGAGGAGGAGGTATGGAAAAGGTGGCGCTCGGCCAGAGCGTTCGCTCCAGCTCCTCTGAATGGTTGCCACTGCAGATTAAAATATTTCTCAAACATGCATGAAACATTCAAAGCAACACTCCAGGTATATTTTTGATGAGGGAATAACATTATAACATGATGTAAAGCTCAAAAAAAGAAGCCAATTTTACATAATAGCCCCCTTTAAAATAAGACAACATGGCTTGCCAAACCTCTGTCAGTCTTGATTAAAGTCACTTTTTAGAAAATATGCTGCATGACCAGTAATCTCTGCATAGAGCTGAAAAACATGGGCTTCCCCTTCCACGAGAGGTGTATGTGCATCATCGCGCCGATTGCAGAAACCTTCTGTACGGGAGCCATATTTGTGGTTTATGAATGACATTGCACCAAATTTGTGTAAATAAGGTTGCTTAAGATCGTCGTTAGATCTGATGTGTCACTTTTCTTCTCTCAAACTGAAAGCATGAATAGTCAAGGAAATTTCTTACTCTCAGTTCCAGCTCAAGTGACTGATGGATTTTTTTTTAACCTCTCATATCAGCAGGAAGTCACATGAGAGCCGAGAGTTAAAATCTGATTAGCAATGAAGGCACATGATCGATCTGTGTTCATGTGTTGCTTCACCATATAAAGGACTTTCCTCCACATCGGTTCAGTTTCTGTTTCTCTTTCTCTTTCCGGATGTTAACTCAGACACTCAAAGTGTGAACCCCGCCCTCCCTCAGCCTTTCAGCCTACTGTACATGAGGGCTAACAGTTTTCTACTAGGCGTAGTCGTTTGCCAGTAATAGAAACTCACCGTGGAGTTTTGTCCAGAGGTGAAACAGGGAACGGAAAGGGGAGTTTTTATGCAATTTTGTGCATCTTGCAGTTTTTTTTTTTGTTTTTTTTTTCAGTTTCAGTCAACAAAAAAAAGTCTCACATGTGCTTTAGTTGTGATCTCTATTCTGGTAAATGTAAGGAAGCCAGACTATTAAAATGAAAAAGGTTTGTTTCATGGTGTAAAAGCTGGTGGTGCTGTGAGTCTTTTCTTGTTTGCGTATTCAGACGAAAGATAACGGACAATCTTTTTTTTTTTAAGTGAAAACGAGAAAAAAAATCCAACATAAAGTAAGATTGTGTACTATATTTTAGTGATTTAAAAAAGCCATCCTGTCTGCCGTGGTACAGTAACAAGATGCAGAGTTATTTCACATTATATGCCTGAATTGATATATATTTTTGTGAAACTTCTGGTGAATGTCATTGTTACTTTATTTCCTACTCTTCTATTTAATGTTCTCTTTGTATCCCTGTGTTTTTTTTTTCCTGTCAGAAAAATGCGGTACTGTAAGTAGGAAGAAGAAATGTATATTTATAGGAATCATAATTCCTAAAAAATTATGATAAAAGTTGTGCTCAGATAAACAAATATACTACTGCCAAGACTTCTATTTAAGAAACTGTATTTTGTCACAAACGAGTGATTTGCACAAGTATTCATAATCCGTTAACATCTTCACATTTTGTCACAACTTTCCTGTCAGTTTTGGGGTTTCGTGCCGTAAACCAACACAAAGCAGAGCCTAGTTGTGTAGTGAAAGAAAGGGAAAAAGAAATAAAGGTTTTACAATTAAAAATGTCAGAAATGTCACATGCATTTTTCATATCCACCCCTAGCCACTCCCATTTTTCTTTTAAAGAAAATATCTACCAGTTTTATCCTTCCAAACTTTTTCTGGGTTTTTCTGCCCATTTTTTTTATTGCAAAATAAGTTAAGTTCTGTCAAATTAGGTTGATAACATCAGTCAACATCAACACCCCTAAAGGTTCTCATTTGGATTTAAGTTCAGACTTTGACTAGGTCATGTTAACACATAATTATTCTTTTATCCATACCATTCCTTTAGCTCTGACTGTGTTCAGGGCCTTTATCCAGGTGGAAGGTGAAACCTCTTCTCCAGTTCCAAGTGTTTTGCAGCCTCTTCCAGGGTCACCTCCTGTGTAGCGCCTTTCATTTCCTGATCGACTCTGAGCAGGCACAACCCCAGCATGATGCTGCCACCACCATGTTTCACCGTTGGGTTTCTTCCACACTTCCTGAGTCCAGAAGATTTTACGTCAGGGTGGCAGAGTAAAGGGGAATGAATGCATATACGCATCTTTCTTTGTAAAATACTTGAGTTTGTCTGCTGCACAAAACCTCAAACTACAAATGTGAAAAATTACCATGTGAATGAATGCGTTTTCCTTTTTAAGGCGCTGGCCTCCTGTTGCATCACGTTGTCGACGCCGAGCTTTGCCTCTTCAATTTGCTGCTTCAAATGCGCTTTTGTGTTTCCATGATGCAGCACAATGTCATTCCCTTTCTCTGGCAGATGAAGCTCTGTGCTTTTGTTCATCAGTTTGCTCTTATTTTCAGATTTCTCTGATTTCTTTTCAGCGGTATTGATGGGTTATCTTTTGGTACACCCTGTTAGAGTGAGAAAATCCATCACCTGTTCACACCTTTCTATTATTATTATTATTTTGAGGAGAAAATAAATGTTTATATGTCTGCCTTGGCTTTTTGTGTGTGTGTGCGTGTGCATCTTTTCCTACTGTGACTCAGAGGGACAAGATACAATGTGTTGAAGTCACAGTTTCAGTGGAGCAACACAGATATACACAATAAATTGACCACAAAGGGATAAACACGTGAAAAAACCCCCCAGTAAACTCAAACACAGAAGTGAAAATCAACAAGAGAAGTGAGACTTTGGGGAAAGAAACAGTGGCTTTCTCCTGGAGAGAAATGACAGACTTCACAGTCAAATGGAGAAATTAAGAGAAACTCACGTTAAGGTGGGACTTTGGAGCATGCAGGATGAAAGTGGGGGCTGCGTACAGGTGGAGCGGCACAGCAGAGACTTCCCTGTTGTTCTGTGTCGGTATGCGTCGCCTTACCTGCTGGGCCTGTTTGCTCTCCGGTCTGGTTGCTCTGCCCATGACAATAATAGAGCTACTGCACCAACACCCCCTGGGAAAAATATCACAGATGCCACATCATTTACTTCTTACACGCACGGCAGGTTTGACTTGACAAGTCTAGCAGGTTCACACGATATCATGTCAGAGTGTGAATAAAAGGGGGATGGGGGGAATAAAGTGCATGTGAAAAAAAACAAAAATATTTTCCTCCTTAGCCCTATATAAATGATTTTTAAACCATTTAACGCGGCTAAATGGACATTTGCAGATCGTAAACTGCTGGATTTCTGCGTCAGAGAAGAGGACAGGTGAGATAAGAAATGTAAACACAACGGTGGGTGTGTCTTTCCTTTCACACACTCTCAGGTCACATATAAACCCTGTTGAACCTGGTGCAGCCCACACACACTGTGACACACGCACTTCACCTGTCTCTGGTGTTGCTGTGTGAAGATTTCTCACCTTTGGACTGCAAACAAAGTTTCTTAACCTTCCGGGAATCGTGGACTTCAGCCTCACCTCTGGCCTTTTAAGATCTTTTGCGTGTGTGTGTGTGGACGGCTGTGTCTTCAGAGCGAGTAATCGTTCTGAACTTGCTTCACATCTCTCGAGTCACTCTCCTGCGTCCGCAGGTGGATGTTCTTGGCTTTTATGGTTTTGAATTGGGGGGCTTTACGCAGAAGCGTTGTGACTGTTGGGGTCTGTTTGGGTGGGAGCAGCCCAGGCCGACAGAAATCCGGGCGCGATGATGCAGGAGGTGTCCATGGTGACGGCCTACGATGCCAACACCATAGAACAGATGAGTGAAGAGGAGATCCTCGCCTATCTGGTTTCTGACGCTGGGCCTACTTTCAATGTAAGATTCATTCGCTCTGGAATATTTTTATTGTGGTGTTAATGTATGAAAATGCACTTTGGTTAACAGAACAGGTTTTTCATCTCTTGCAGGTTTTAAATAGTTTAATTGACTGAAATATTTTTACTCTCCCTGGGTTTTTCTTTTGCCTCGACTTGATCGCTTTCTGAACTGACTAATCAAGATTTCTGTCTCTCATGCCAATGTGAGTCATTTAATATCAAGTATTTATTGATATTTTTCTCAATCCAACATCTGCATTGTTCACATCACAGGCTTGGGGATTACATCACCCAAACACAATAAAGTCCTTCAAACACGTTCAAGATAACAATGGTGGCTTTAATTAAACTTTTGCACTGTCTCTATTTTTACACACACAATTGCATTTGGGAACACTGCATATCTATTTGATTGAATGTGGTGTTAGTCGACAGAAATTACATTGTTTTCTTGACCAGCTCAAACATTTACTGCATAAACTTAAAAAAATATTCGTAGATTAATCTTTCCTGTGAATCATTTAACTAATATTAAGTTACATGACCGCTTTTATTTTACACCTGTGTTACATGTTGACCCAAGTCTGCAGCCTATTAAAATTCATGGACCAGGTTTGCCGCTTTTGCTGCCGGGTTTGAGGGTCTCGATTTGTTGTGTCAGCCACTTCACTGCATTTTCCTAAAAGGCAATATGGCATCTTTAAGTATAACGATTTATTCTATCTGATTCAATAATTCCTGGTGTATGATAAATAGGCATTCTTCCACGACATGGGAAAAAAAAATCCCCATACCGAAGTGCTTCACAGTCTGACAAACTGTCTGCTCTCTCCAAATCCCAAAAGAAACATTTTGCTTCCATGAGTCCAGATAAAGCTGCATCCTTGCTTTGTGTTCCAGTTAACGGGTTGCTAATGAACACTGAAAGCTCTTCTGCACGTGTTTTTACAACAATATCATTTTTCTGGGCACTTCTACTTATTTTGCATTTAATATGCAAACCAATCTAACAGTTTGCTAAATACCAACCACGTTATGTTTAAATCAAACATAAAAACAAACAAGTGGCTTTCTCTGCTTCAGCATCTTTGGAGAAACTAGCATATACACTCATTTCATATTTAACATGCTGTTATTTATTTATTTTTTTTACATATCTGCTTTTACTACTTAGACTCCTGATTATAAGAGTTAAGATAAGTTATTCCCTTTGTTTAAGTACATTATTTTTTAGCTATTAAGTTCCTAAACAAAGTCCTGCTTTTCTGTTTTGAAGCTGTTGTGTTGTCTTAGATGAAAGGCAATGCCTCTGACCCACTGTTTCATTTTGAACAGGAAAGATCACATTTATGTAGAGCGCTTCAGTTTACCTTGTCTCTGCATTCCTCACGTGAGCCGTCGCTGACTGGCCATGACAAAGCATAAAGCCCAACGCCAAACATAATTCCTCCACAAGTAAGATTTCTGATTCGCGACACCCCGAAAAGATCTTAGATTCGCTGCTTTAGGTATTTAAGATATGAAAATCCATTTCATGCTTTGCCTTAAGCCCCTTCCATCCTCCATAATTCTCCAGAAGCTCTGTAGATTACTATGTCCCCCATGTACTCGGCTTTATCTTATCTTTGATTTATCCTCGTTTGGATCTCGTTCTGAGGTCTGTTCTTGATTTGTCAAGCTCATCCTACATCCTACGAATCTCTTTATGAGAGAGATGGATTTCTCCATTTCATCCAAACGTGTCAGGTTTTCCACATTAACAAGATGTGTCTCTTTTTTCCTTCTTCTTCTTCTTCTTCTTCCAAGGTCCCCACAAAGAAAGTGAAACTCAGGGAAAGTCGGCTTCAGATCATGGACGATGACCCGGTGGACAAGTACTTGGTCAGAACCGACTCCTGTCCTCCTGTTTTTTTTCTGAAATGATTTGATTTTCTCTCTTCAGCAGCAGAAACTCAATGCTTTTTTCCCCCTGCAATTTGCAGAAAGAAAACCGGCGGCTCCAACAGGCCAGCCTTCGCCTGGAGCAGGAAAACGATAGCTTGGCCCACAAATTAATCACCAGCAAGGTTGCTTTGAGGAATTGTCTAGACGAGGTACTATTAAGAGGTCAAACTGAGAAAAGCAAAGGTTTTGCATTTCAGGACCTCATTTACGTCACATCGTAGCAGGACACGGTGGATTCTGCCAGCTATCTAAAATGCAGCCCGGCCATATTTACAGTAGCAGTCAAAAGTTTAAGGTTTGTCCAGGTACAGCCGCAGCTTTCTGTGTATTTTGTTTTGTTTTTACAAGATAGATCAACTTATAGCAAACTGGGTTTTCTTACACAACGTTCCTGCATTGAGCTTCATCAATCTTTTCACCACGTTTCCTTTCTCAGCATGATTCTACCAAAACCATGTTCCTCAGTGGAGAGTGGTGTGTTTTAATGCTGTGTTTGTACCCTGACATTTTGGGTCAGGGTACAAACCCAGAGCACGTTCTTCCACATGTGCGCCATGTCAAAACTTCATATCGAAGGGGAATACCTACAAAATATGAAGAAGTAAAGGGGATACTTTTACAAGGCATCACAAATATAATGAAACTAGCTTGTAACGGCGAGGATCTGAGTGTATTTTCATGTTTTCCAGGCAGAAGACAGAGTAGACGAGCTAACCAAAGACCTTCTTAAGATCCAACATCGACTGCAGGCAACTGAAGACGAGAAAAGAGGCAAAGAGGAAGAAGCTGCTATGGTGATAGGATTTTTATTCATTTTTTTTTCAAGAAAATGTCAACAATTATTGCAGGCTGTTGTAAGAAAGAAAAGTAAATATATATATTTATCTTTTTTGTGTAGCTGAAGGAAGTATTTCGGAGAGAGCTGGAGAGGGCTGAGCAGGAGATTAAAAAGTCGTCCGGTATCATCTCCGACTACAAACAGGTACCTGCAATTGATGGAGCTTTTTGTGCAATCAGAGTGTCCATCAGCAATCTCACAGATGTATGTAGGTGTGATGGGAGGAGGTTTCGTTTGATGAATTTGAAACAAGATGCTTTGTCTCTCAGATCTGCTCTCAGCTGACGTCGCGCCTGGAGAGGCAGGAAGCCGCCCACAGAGAGGAGTTGGATGCACTCAAGGTGAGTGCTCCACTCTTGCTGCAGATGTCTGCTTTTTATGTTATTTTTATGTTACACTCATACTTTTTTTTTTTTTTTTGGTGTACAATCTTTTTCTTTCTAATTGTCATCTTCTAGAGCACAGTAGAGGCTTGCTCCCAGTGTCGACACGTTGCAGAATCAATCCCCGCAGGCCACAGCTCTGACACACCGGTGCAAGTGGAGGCCGAACCGGGCGGGCAAGAGTCCGACGAAAGCCCCCAACAGGAAGACGGCAACAGGAAGGACCAGGAGAAGGAGTCTCTGAAGGCCCAGATCAGAGAGCTGGAGAAGGAGCTGGCCCAAACCAAGCTGCAGGTGGTGGAGGCCAACTGCAAGATTCAGGTAAAATCTGACTGTCTGAGCGTCTGGACATGTGCTGACCAGCCAAGAGCCGTCAAGATTTTAATAAGGATCAAAACTTTAAGGCGTGATGAGGTTGTTTGAAACATGGAGTATCACCCCTTCCCCACTTGTTGTTTGTGACATCCAGCCAGCTGTAACACAGTTCTCGATTTACATTAAAGGGGGTATAGTGTTACGTAAAGCTACTTTTTTTTTTTTAGCTTTATATCATGTTATAATGTTTCTGCTCTCACAGAACATCCCCTCCCCCACTCAGCACCTCCAAAGTTAGATTTCAGGGATTACAAGCCTGGCGGGCCACCAGGCTTTACTTGTACCCCCACCAAACCTAACATTGCTTTTTTTTTTGTTTTTGTAAGTCTCTTTAAAATGTTTGTATTTTTTAAGAATTTATAGTTAGCGTTCAGGTATTAATCTTCCAATCTTTCAATAACACATAACTATCAAGTGATGTTTTCAAATTTCCTGTCAACTTTAAACATTTTTTAACTCAAAAACACAGCGGGCTGCTGGATGAATGACTGTCCAACCACCAGGCTGAGCAAGTTTACTTGGGGAAACCTTGGCTTTTTTTTATTTCATGTTTGCTATATACAACATTTTGGACCACTTCCTGGTTGATCTGCAACATTTCCAGTTTTCTGAAACTTGCAAACACGTTTTGCCACAGTGTCGTGTGTGATGCTTGTTCCATGTTTTCTGTTAAAGTTTTGTTCAACCAGGCGATTGGTTCCCGACCCAGCCATCAGTATAATTTCAGTTCTTTGCTCTTTTGTCAAATGCATTAAAAGCCTCTTTTCCAAGTGTGACCTGGCCAGTAACAGAGATTTTACACCGATTACAGTATAAAACCCCAACAGGGTTTCTGAAATGCAATAGGAAGAAGTGGAAATTTCTTGAAATCCTGTCCAGTTCCTCTGTCTCAAAACTGTTCTTCTTTCGTCATGTTGGTGGATTCATCATTAGCCATGAGACAGTGACGTTTGGGCATTCCTGTGTTTCCACACCAACGCTTTTTCCACATTTCCACTCCACAGATAGAAACACAAAGTTGCTGCTGATTGAGGCTACATATGCTGGAAGGTGGACGCCTGTTCAAGGAGTAGTTTGGATTCTTATCAGTAATATGCACCTTATCTGCTGTAGGAAGATGACAAAGTGCAGAGAAGCGGGAGGCTAACAGCTAGCCAGAGGGTTCATGTACCATGACAATCTCATAAAGTCACAAAAGGTTACGCAATCACTTTACACAGAAACATCAACAATCAGGGTCAAATCTATGACATGTAATGTAAGCAAACATAATAAAGGAAAGCCTTTAGATGCAAACACAAAGAAAAGTAATTATATAATCTGCAATAGAGATTTAGTCTTTTCATGGTGTTGCAGCGACGTAAGAAAACCAAAAGAGAGGAAGTTGAGACAGTTTCTCCTTAGTCAGGGTATGAGCCAGAAATCCTGACATTGTCAAAGATGAACTACAGTAAATGTGTCTAATTTCCAGGAATAATTTTCATAATTTTCCAAGAAATTATTTCATTTCCAGCAATCAATGTGAGCTTTTTACAGAAAGTATATCCTGTGTTGTTATCATATGTCTCAATTTGCTTAAAACTAATACAAAATTGAATACTTTGCGTATACATACATTCTAACATATGTTAGAAGTGTTTTAACAATACCGATGTTAAAACATTATTGTTGTTGTTTCTAACTTGTTTTCTTTGCATTATTTGGGGTCTGAAAGCACTACATCTTTTTCGTCACTTTGACCATTTTTCATTTTCTGCAAATAAACACAAAATCTTTGCTTAGAATTTCAGAGACGTGTTGTCAGTGGTTCATGGAATAGAAAAACAATGTTTATTTTACTCAAACATATACCTATAAAAAGTCACATCAGAGAAGCTGATCATTTTAAGTGGGATCTTAATTTTCTCCAGAGCTGTGGATGTGTATATATTGTTTTGACTAACTTATTTTCTCTGAAAAGTCAACAGCGTTTCCATTGTGCTTTGTACGCATCTTCTTTCGTAGGAGCAGGAGCACCAGAAGGGAGTCCTAGCCAACGACCTCCAGGAAGCAAAAAACAACTGGATCAGAAAGGCCTTGACGTCGCTGCGGACCTCGGCGGGGGGACACCACAGCATCGACATGCACAGAGAGGGTCTCCCCACCCTGAACTGGAACCTCCACAACTCCATCCTCTCAGGATGGACTCCTAAGAAGCTGTCATGGCCTCACAAAGACAATACAAAAAACGTTTGAATGGCTGGACTGCATGTGTGTGACGATGATATTCATCTGGAGTCGAGATGACAAACGCACAAACACGGACAGAGAGGTACCTGGGAGTACAGGTGATGATGTCATTTTAAACCAACTGCAGCTTATGAATATTTGTATATTCATAAGCTGCTTTATCTAATGTCAAATACATCTTGAACTGTAACAAAAAAAAATACATGTATATATATATATATATAAACATTTAATAAAATTCTTGTGACCTTCTTACTGTTTGTGACGTAAAGAAACATCCTTTTTCAGTGGTGTCTTTGGTTCCTCTTTCCTTTCTCAGTCATATTAAAAGTGAAGGCAAACTCCAGCTTCTGCAGAGAGAGAGACAGAAAAACCGCTGGTAAGGCAGCCTTATCTCTGTTATCTCCACATTGTGCTGAGGAGAAGGGCAGAACATAAAACTACCAGCAAGTACCTGCGCATAAAGAAAGTAATTCATATTTATTAAACTATTTAGACAAAAACTGCGGATATAATGATGGCTGGGACTGTGTGTATCACAACTATCATCCTCATTTTTGGTGTTGGAAGTCAAGCTCTGGATCTTCTCAAAGCAACTTCAGTTTTAGGAGGTGAGTCTGGATTTGACGGATAAAATATTGTGTGTGATGTAGCAAGAACTTTACAAAGGGTCACCACAGAAACATTGTTATTTCTCTGTGGGTTAGGATTAAGTAATGTCTCGTGGGTCTTTGTTTTGATATTGTTGTTGTCCAAAAAATATGTGGTATTCTGGCATGTGTGGTGATCATGATGCTTATGTATTTAAACTGTTTACCGGTATGTATTTAACAGTGTATGCTACACTCACAATGCCAGAGCTTTAATTTCCCATGGTACATTGTCTTCCTACAATACAAGAGTCAAAGGAAAAAAAAACTCACTATGATCTTACCTACTGGAAAAGTCGTATTTTAGTAAGAACAGGTTTTTTTTTATCTCATAAAATCAGAATAGGCAAAAATAAAGACAAAAACCCCTTAACAAATTTTATTTGCGATGTAGATTTTGTGCCAAAATTTATGCTAAATAAGTCACACTCTATGTATTTTAGTAAAACCTGAGAAGGTACATTAGTTACATTCCCATTTAACTAAATGGGAACTAATTTAGTTTTAAATGGGAACCATTTAAAATGGGAACTATTTAAATGGGAAATAAATTAGTTCCCATTTAACTAATTTAGTTAAATGGGAACTAGATGAGAGGAATGATCTACAATTTCCTACTTTGTACCTCATTATATAATTAAAAATGTTCTTTGTGTCTTCTTGTTGTGGATTTTCTACATAGTAGCTTTGAGTTAAACAAAACCCTTTCATGTGGCAACATAAGACAAACAGAAAGAAAAAGAAAAACAGAAACCATACCAGGGGGTTTGCTGATGAAAAAGACTAATATCTTTTTTTTTTTTTTTTTTTTTCTGGTTCAGATCCGCCCTTCACTCCCAAAGTGCACTGCTGGTGTTCCAGCTATCCCAATATGACGTTTTGCTCCTGGCCAGAACCTTTGCCCTCCCATCCAACTCAGTACATCGCCACCTACAGGTAGCCTGCAAGCATGTTTTGGCTCTTCCAGTAAAAAAAAAAAAAAAATAGCATAAATCCTCAGGTATATCACTATTTCCTCCTGACAGTGAGCGAGACGGTGACGCTGACCCAAAGACATGCCACCTGGTCCCACCAGTCTCTTCATCCTCCGCTCTGACCACAGAACCCCCGTCTTCACTGTCTGAGCAGGTAGGAGCAGATCAGGGGGTTTCCACCTCCACCACAGCTGTTCTTAGATTAAATGAAACCCAAACAGGCTTTTTCATCTGCAGAAAGCATTACATTCTACCACAGGATCACACAGTTAAAATAATTTTCCAAAAATTCCAGTCAAAAAAGAAAAAAAAAAGCCCTCATTAGATTTTTGATTAAAAGTTTTGGGAATTCTGAGGGTCCATAAAACAAATGCAAGTCAATGTTTCAGAGTGACCACCACAAAACCCTGATTCAGTTTAATAGATTATGGAAAGAGTTGAAAAGGTTTGTAAATCAAGGTTGCTAACGAACATTAGCTCTGTCAAGAGGAATGGGCCAAAATTACAGAAAACTGCGTGGAGAATGTTTTTGACTGATTCCCAAGAATGCTTTACCCAGCTCATGTAGTTTAAAAAGCAAGTCTGCCAAATATTAGAGAAATATATGTAAACTCCAGAAACCAAATGAAACATTAAAAAATGTCTTTTCTGTTTGGTTTTTTATATATATAAATATCTACATCTCAACTCAGCTGCACATAGAGCGTTGCATCAAATCCTCACAGTTCCAAATATATTTCTTTCTTTCTTTTTCTTTTTTTTCTTTTCTTTTTCGCAGCTCTGGCACTGTCACTTGCCCAATCTGAAACTTCTCACTGAATACATTCTCAACATCACAGCGGTTCATTCTGGGGGAAGCAGCTTTCATCTAACAAGTTTCATGCTGGAGGAAATTGGTGAGAGGGAACATTTTTGCTGGGTGTGGCAAGTTTATGTTCTATCTGAAGAGAAAAATAAAGTAGACGTTTTAAAACTTTCTATCATATTTAGGTCATACTTTGAAACAGGCCATCTTTATCTATCGTCCATGAAATTTCAAGACTCGTCTCTCTCCACAGTGAAACCAGATCCTCCGGTAGATGTCCGGGTTTCCCCTCTTACCACCAAAAACCTGCTGGTGGAGTGGTCTGCTCCTCCCACCTGGACAAGCACGGACATCTTCCCCCTGAAGTACCAGATACTGTACCAGTGGGAAATTAGGGGCAGCCCAAAGTTTATCAACGTAAGTAGGGGAGGAACACATGATCATCACCACATGCTGGGTAAAAGACAGCAACATGCTGACACATATCTTTTGTGGAAGTTGAAGTTGCCTCAAGGCAACCTCATGAGCTTCTAAAATTCCCTTCATTTCCAAAATCCTCAGACTTGCTCAGTTTTGTAATCTTTTCAACATATGCTAAACCTGTGGTTGAAACAATTACACAGCCATATTGAGGACTAGAAGATAAAATGAGGAAGTTGTAGTTTTGTCTGCATTTTGTGAATATTTACGTGATTTCAATTGTCTTAGAAACGTCTTTTAAATCCACAAATTAGCTGATGTTCCTGCTCAGATTTTCATTACAACTCTATTAATTACAGCCACATATCTATGCTAGGCGTATTTGTGCATCTACTTTTCTTCTTTTCTTAATCACTGCATGCGTATACTTATTTACGTTTCGAAAACCCCGCCAAATAGATACTTATGTAAAATGTCAGCACATTAAGAGCAACTTGGGACAGAAGTTAAATAAATTTTTCTGTGTGTGCAAACTTGGCAAATTAATTCCGATATGTTTAAAACAAATTACTAAACAGATCAGTCAGAAAAAGGAAAGTATTGAAATATGAAGTTACATCCTCAATGCTTAAAAATGAACCATAACAAACCTAAATCAGACGTTCATAAGTTCTTGAAGGAATAATAAACCCATTTTAATGTACTAGATCGGCAATAAACGATCCAATAACCCAGGAGTAATTATTCAGTTAGTAAGAATCAAATAAAAAGTGAACACTTTCCCATTTTGACATGGTCAGTGGTCTAGTCAAATCATCATATGTAAAAAATAAAAAGACTGAAGCACTGAGAAAGTCCCAGTTTTTCTGCGTACGGAAACATCAGTGTTGCTGCAGAGCCATGCTTTTCCTGTACAAAGCAGTTTCAGTTTCGTATTCTTGATGTGTGATTATGTACTGACATGCAGATCAGTGTAAGATCTGTTTGTTTGAGCAACATAACAAGACCACATGTGGTACTGCAGAGCAATAGCTTGATTTTATCTGACACTTTTTGATTGACTTGCTCTTTTTCTTCAGCTGGGTCCGTTTGAGAACACCAAGGTCGAGCTGAAGGGGCTGATCCCAGGGAGGACCTACCAGTTCCAGGTGTGTGCTAAGGAAATGCTGGGCCTGGGGCAGTGCAGCGACTGGAGTTCACCTATAAAAATCACAATACCAACAGCAAAACTGTAGGAACTTTCCCTCGCTTTCATTTTTGATGCAGGCAGGTTGCTGCAAACCGACATGCAAGAAAATATTCTGTTCTTTATTTATGACCGGAGCTGCAGAAACAATGCAACTAAGACTTGTTGACGTTCCGTTTTATTTATGCTAAAATGTATTAATAATATTTGTACAGTGCAGAAATCCCATTTATTTTTGTATCTTTTTACGGTTGTTACAATGCTCGAACTGAGACGGGAACGTTTAAAACAGAATAAAAATAAGATTACACAAAGTATTTTCAGAGTCTGATCAGTCAATCGGCCACACGCACCACCAGTGGGGTAACAAACTCAGAGTGCCTGATGCCCATGCTGAAGGACGGGGACTTGTGGAGTTGCCCGTAGGTCTTTTCTGGGCTGTAAGTTCCCGGACCCGGAGCGGCAGAGGAGTAGCTGAGCCTCTTGGTCCGGCGCTGCATGGTGAAGGAAGGCTGTCGCTGCCTGTAGACGTCCGGGTCGGTGCTCCTGTACTGCCCCGGTCCCGGTGTTTTGGAGAGATCCTCGGACGGAGCGCCAGCTGTCCTCCGGCCTGAGAAGCTGTAGCTGGCGCTGGCAGGTTTGTGGGGGACTTGGGGACCCAGCAGTCCAGGAAGAGTGTAGCTGGTGGATTTGAACCAAAGTTATTCAGGTTGAGAGAAACACGACGCTTGAGTTGAATAATAAGGTTGCTGAGGGTAACTATTAAAGTATTCCAAAGTGTTTCCCAGTATTCGTCAGGAGATTACATTTATGAGCAAGAATAGACTTTTGAAGGATATGGTTTGAGTCCAAGATGAATTTCTGTGACAGTTTGGTAACTATTTTTCATTAATACCAAAACCACAATCCTCCTCTAATCAGTTCAAACAGATATTATATGCAAGGCAGCTGTGTTATTGTAGGATATAAAAACTTTTCCCAAAACAATGTGTTTACATAGTCATCAATTGTGCGCTTATTGGGACGAAACCATGTTTGAAATGAATAATAATTTATGCCAGCTGCTCGGTATCAATGGAATAACTTAAAAGCCACTTGTGACTATTTCCAAACCAGAAAGAAAAGAAATCTGAAAATAATCGAGCTAAGGGAAAACAGAGGAGTGAGCTTTTGTGCGGCGCTGTTTGCACGCACGTTGCCTCATGGCTGCCGCGTTTGCCTCTGTGTTTTCCTCGTGCTGCTCTCACCTGTTTGGCGCTGGAACAGGATCCACAGAGCGGTACCTGGTCCGCTCGGCGATCGTGTAGGACGGAGGCCTGCGGTGAGCGTTCAGAGGAGGCGCCCGTTCTGGGCTGTAGGCCCCCGGACCCGGAGTCTGGAACGGCTCGTCTGTGACAGTGTTTAGATGATTCACTCAACAGAGAGAAAAAACAAAAACAAACTCAGAAGCTACAGTCTTTAAATATATATATATTCACACCTCTTGAAGTATGTCACATTTTGCCTCTGATGTCATTGTATTTCACTGGGATCAAATTATGTGGTATGTTTGTTTGTATACATGGTTTTCTTTTCTTTGTTTTTTGCAAACTTATTCCTGAAAAGTGTAGCATGGACTGACATTCTCCTCACCTATCTTCATTAGTAAAACCACCTTTTGCTGCAATTAAAGCTGATTTGACTTTTTAGTTTTTCTATACCAGCTGTGTGCATCTGCGGTCTTTACAAAAAAGCAGAAGCTCTGTTAGAACATCTTTAGGGTGTCACTTAACATCAGTTATCAAATCTTAGGCTTGAGTGGCCCAATCAAAGGCCAGACCTTTGACTGGGCCACTCTTACACACTGATATGCTTTAATCTAAACCATTACAAGATCTAGGGCTTTTTGTCTTGCTGGTTCGGTGAACCTACAGCACAGTATCAAGTATTTTGTGTTTTTTTCTTCCAGGATTACCCTGTATTTATGTCTATCTTCTCATCCCCACAGCATGATGCTGCCACCGCCTCATTTCACTACTTAGATAACATCCTCAGGCTTGATCTGCAGTGTTTGTGTCCCATCACAAAGAGTTTTGCATGTAGGCCAAAAACTTTCGTTTTAGACTCGCCTTCCTGTCTGGTGGCGGACTTTAACTGGGACTTCTTCTTTCGTTCATTTGTCAGCAACGGGTTTCTCCTTTCTACTTTTTATTTTTATTTTTCTTTACAACGGACAGATTTGTTGTACAGCCTGACGGTTTTTTCTCCTGAACTGTGGATCTCTGCAGCCGATCCAAAGTTACCAGAAGTCACTTGTCTCCTTCTGTAAGTTATACTTTATCCAGTCACATGAATGACACAATTTCCTATTGCTCATCTGGTAAAAACCACTTCCTCTTTCTGTTTCTTGAGGAAAAAAAGTGATTTGTCTGACGCTTTCCTGAGTCGCAGTCTTCCCTGATTTGTTTTCACCTCTCTTCCCGATTCGTCTGCCTCTTCCTGACATGGAGTAGGACGGTGTCTCTGTCCGACCAAACCGGGTGAACTTGCCCCCGATGTAGTACCTCGGTCCAGGGCTGGAGTCAATAGAGATCACTAGAAAATATAAAAACGCTCCTTTATATCATTCTGCTGCAGTGGTTATCACTGTAATAGATGCTTTTAAAACACTGGAGCACTAAATTGCTAATTCTATTATTAAATTTGTTGTTAAATTTTGCTTCCTGATAGATATGCAGTAAGATTTAAGGCCCAAACTTACTGGCAGTGCTCATGCGGCCGTGGAAGGAGTACGCAGGGCTGCTGGGCTTGGTGAAGTCATGGTTAATGTATCCGACTGTAGGGGGCAGAGCGTAGCGCGCGGGGCCCGGCCCTGACAGGTGGGGTCGGGAGTAAAGGTGGAAGAAGAAAGAGGAGAGTGGTGAAAATGATGCGACGGCTTCCAGCTCCGAGCGTCGCTGCCGCCTCCACGCCCGACACGCTGTGGCTCCGGCTGCATTGCTTCTGATCATTCCCATCTGGAGCCCTTTGACTTATTTTTCTATGGTTATGCATTTTAAAATTTTTCCTCTGTTGTTTTGGAAATGGATTCCAAACAACGTCAGGATCTCAAATCAGAAAAGGAGCAGTGACATTGTGATGCTGTGAAAGATTTCACGGCAAAACCCAGTTCGGCCCTAATACAACCCATGTGGACACAAACACACACGCACGCACACCCCCACGCACGCACACACACATCTTTGTGGGGACTTTCCATTGACTTCCATTCATTTCTACAGCCTAAACCTTACCCTTATCCTAAACCTAACCATTACATACCTAACCCTAACCCAAACTCAATTCACACCTCAGTCCTAAATCTGACCCCTGACCCAAAAATAGTTTTTTCCCTTGTGGGGACCAGGCTTCGGTCCCCACAAGGAGCAGTGGGGCCCCACAACGTGGCATGTGTCAGGAAAATGGTCCCCACAAGGTATTACAAACAAACACACACACAACCTCATATGGCCTACAGACACACACGTGCACGCATATAGATTTCTCCAACTGACCTCTTTCCCTAGCGGAGATTATTGGTCGTTTCCTCACCAACTCCTCCATGCTCCTCCAGCCTCGTCCTCTTTCCTTCTGGCGGTAGAAAGACACATCCTTTCCTTTGGCTCTCTTTCGAGGCGAGTCGTGGCCTCCCATGTTGAATTATTCATGACCTGGAGCGGAGGAAATCCTATCTTGACCGTAGGCTTGTAAGCGTCCGCAACTTGCTCTCCGCACCTTCTTTTCTCCAAGGCTCTCACCGAACAAATGGTCGCCTCCACTGAGAGAAATATAAGGTTGAAATCCAAAGACATGAAAGTAAAACATCCTTGAGATTTTCTGCATTTTGACACCTAACACACATGTTACACCCAGGTTATATGGGGGATTTTATACAATAGAGGGGAAGAAAAATTATACCTGGTTTTTATTAATAAATAAGGAAAAATATTGCATTCCGGATGCCCTTCTAGATGCGAATCGCCTGCCATTATCCCCAAAATGGGAGCAAGTTTAACCCATTTTCTGTTGTCAAACTTCATTGTTCCTGCTGAAGAAAAACTATCTCCACTGCATGACACTGTCACCACCATGTTTAACTCTGTTAGTTATGATATTCAGGGTTTTTACTTAAATTATATTAAACTGATACATTGAAATTTAGGGTCTGTTTATTAACTAAATTACATTTAAAGGAATTTGGTTCTGGATTTTATTTAGAGGTGTCAGAGTAATAATATATAACTGCCCCCTTTGTTGTTTTTTCCATGTGTCATTTTGCTTCTTCTTCGCTGTTATGTTTTATACCTTTTATTTTCTGTCTCATAAAATCACATTACAGCACATTCAAGGTCTATTCATATTTTTGCAAGACATAAAATTTTCATCTCCAACAGTTTAGTAAAGAAAAAACACAGCAGATGCAGAGACTTGTAGAGAAAACATGGGAAGGAGGTTTGTTAAATCAAACTGAAAAAACAATCGTGCCAGTCACAAATATGCATTGCAACCCATTATGTTTTCAATTTGCCCTATTAGAGTAAAGGACTTAAACTGCACAATAATATGTGAGTCGCCATCCAGGTGAGCAATACATGCTGACTAACTTTAAGTCAGATAAGTGTGAGGTCGATACCAGAGCAGGGAAGTAACGAAATACCTACAGCTTCTCGTCCATGTCTGGAATTTCAGGACAAATTTCAGAGGGAAAGAGAAGCTGCATTTCGCTACTTGTTCAATGTCAACAATTCTCCAGTAACCAATTAGTCTGACATGAATTATTTAAAAACAAAAGACCCCTAAGAGCAGCAACAGCGCTAGCATAACCTTCCTAAGGCTCAGAAATACAGACCAACCAAGTAATTTAACACTATTACCGAGACAGAATTGATTTCTTTTTGCAAGTGGCACGACGAGATTAATAAAAGGTGGACTTCTTCCTAGAGGTCAGGAGTCGCCGTCTGTCTCAAGCCGAAGGATTCAACTGTCTTGGTGTCTTGTTTTGGTGGAGAATGGGGCCTCGCACCACCACTGAGCGAATCGCCGCCTTATAGGAGATATGCAAACGGGATTGAAAAATGAGCTTCAGGACATGAAGAAATTAGATTCCTCGGTGGGGACTCAGCGTTTGAGAAAGGTTAAGACACTTCGTCATATAGGAGGAGGTTGGAGTAGAGCTGCTTCTCCTCCTTTGAGCACGTGAAGTGGTGTGGACTCATGGTCAGCACGCCTTCTGGATGGTCCCTTTAGGAGGATCACACACCATTTCCCACTGGAAGACAATCCCTGGTCACACCGAGAATGTGATGGAGGGACTATAGAGACCTGGTCTAGGAGCACCATGGATGGATGGATGGATGGATGGATGTCACTGAAATGTTACTCCTACTAAAATTTTAACATGTTTTGTTCTTGCAACCTGCTTTTATTTAATACTTTCATTTAACTGTAAATATTGTACTGAGTGTTCAATTTGTAGTACAGATAAATCGCTCAGAATCGACCTTTCACCTGCTGGAACATTTTTTCGCTTCAAAATATCCTGGAAGTTTAAAAATAACTTATTACAGCAGGTGGCATTCAAGAATTTCCAACCCTTTCGAAAAATGTATGTGAGATTAACCTCCCAGTAAAATTATCTTATTTTGCATATTTATAAATTCAGAAGTTTATAAATAATACATATTTGGTTATTTGTTATAACTTAAGTTGATTTATATTTTAAAATCTTGAATGTCAACTTGTCTCTTTATTCATTAAAATTATATTTAAAAAATAATAGCATATAAAACAGCTCTTTAAGGTTTGTTTTTGGCATCAATTTAATAGTGAAAATCCCTTATTGTATGAATTGTAAAATGTATCGTTTCTTACAGTAATTAATAGCTCCTGTTGATTTTTGTCATAATTTCCAGATGAGTACAGACATCTTACTTTTTAAATAAATCACAATGCAGAAAATATGCAGAAATATCCATGGGAAAATAACCGATCAGATGAGAATAATAGTAATAATAAAAAACAGGTTTCACATGGTCTTACAAATGAATCATTTGCCAACAATAGCAGAAGAGCAACAAAACGGAGTGGCTTTTGGCAAAGACAGAGGTAAGTAATGCCCTGAGAGCGAGGCCAGCGTTAAGACAAAGCTTCATCCAGGTTAAAGTTGCAGGCAGCAGTAACCGAGTGGTAACAAGAGCCTAATGTGTCAGCAGAGGGAGATGAATCTGCTGCACGGTCGGGCACTGGCAGGAAAAACACAAGCGGTGTCTCAGGTTTCCCAGGCTGACAATGAAACGGCACACTGAGAGGTGTTCAAAGACTCCCCGTCCGTCAACCCAAATCAGGGTCAATGGACTGGGATGAGAAGCCGATTTAATTCATTAGGAGGATTATTATTGCTCTCTCCCAAGTCTGCAGTAACCAGCAGGAACAGTCATGTTGCCAAGGTCAAATATAAAAACCTTGGTTTGACATAAATGGTGCTGTAATATCAAAATGATCAATAAGTGAAGTCTGAAAAGGATTTCTCATAAGAACACACCGAGTCACATTCCCATCATAGAACGCATGCCTCTCAAAGCAGCAAACCAATCCATCGTGTCCATGTAGTTTTAGTTTTCAATTTAATAGAGAATAAAACATTTAATTACCTTTGACACGCTGCAGGTACTGCTTACTGTCAGCAGGTGGCAGAGCTGCATCATTTAGTGACATTAAACCAGGAGGGATTACCTCAGATCGGTTGTATTACTATGGAAACAAACGACAATAATGTATTTTTGGCAACATTACAATATTATCTTGAACTTTTAGTTAATGTTTACTCACAAAGCAATGAGCTGAGCATCACTTACTAAAATAAAATAAAAAAACACAACATGATCAAATGTCTTTTATTAAGAACAGCTATTCATGGCGCTCCTAAAGCAATTCAGCAAATTAATTCTGAAAGTTAAATAGATATATTTTATTTGCAAATATTTCATACATAGAAATAACAATATAGAATGAAGATATACTAAATTTAGTAGTTTAAAAGCAGCATTCTGTTAGTTTTTTTAAACGGGGATAAGCAGGAAGAAATTGAAATTAGAATGTGATGAATTGCATTGATCTGTGTTGAACTGTGTATATTTCACGCGTTCAATACACACACACACACACACCCCCACAGGCACGTCCACACACATGTGCACGCACTCACAAAAATCAGACCACGTGTTTTTCTGTCAACATTTTTATAGAACACAGTTAGAGATTGATAACAACTTCAGTCATTGAACAGTCTTTACTGACAAAATTTAACTTAAGATTTATAAAACATAGCTTTATACTTTAAATATGCTGGTACAATTTAGTACAAAATACAAAAATAAAGGCTTTCCGCAGCCGACACAAACACCATCAGTCACATACTGGCACTCAGAAACAGACAAATCCTGGGTGGACCAGTTTGGCACACTATCAACCTAACATAGCGAAGAACTCGTTAAAATACTGAATCATAATCTGATCTTTTTACAATGGGATGTGAGCAAAGGAATCATTTAGAGAATTCGTGGATGCTGACTAGCCACTAGATGGCGCTCCAAATGCCACTAACAACACGTTTAGGTGCTTTAGCCAACACTTGAGCGGAAATTGGATTAGTTTTCATCTCTTCTGTGCACATTCAGGTCAAATGCACGTCAAATGTCTTTACCACTGACCGACATCTTCATGCTACAATGTCGTTTGCACCCAAGTAGTTTCTTTCTGGCAATGTCCGTGACGAGTAAAAACAGCTCCACCGTTTAGACGTGCTCAAATCGACTGGAAAGGATGCAGAAACGAAACGTCTCCCACTTTTTTTTTTTATTATTCCCCTCTGGATTTCTTCTGGAGCAAATTGTCTTACATTTCCAATATGAGAATGCAGTTGCTTTTATCTTTTTTTCCCCTCTCATTCACACATATAGACAGAAAACCCCAAAAGAAATACAAACTGCATTCGTTCAGTTCGTCTCTGCTTGCAGGGCCGGCATGTGCTACGACTTATCCCCTTGGAGAACCTAAATTAAAGACACAGTCTGTTACAAATCAGCTTTTAGAAAATCATTTCCAGTTTGTTTGTGTTTGTGTACGCGGGACATGTGTGCACGCCCGCTCGCGGTTACATGGAAGACGTGTGTGTTTGCTTTCTTCTCGGCATTAGCGATGCTTACCTACCTGGTTGCGAGTTTTTGGCGATTTCTGCATGTCCACCCTCCACTGGTCGTACAACTTCATGGACATGCTGCTGCAGCCGTAGGCGTGCTTCTTCACCCAGCCGAGGAACTGCTTCAGCTCCCGCCGCAGGGTGGAGTTGGAGTCGCCGCTGGACTTTGAGTCACAGGACATCAGTCGCTCTAAGGACCGGGGAATTGGGGTAGGAGAGGAGATTGAGAAAGGATTTGGAAATTAAATGTTGAGAAACATCTATATTTATTTTTTTACTTGCCTGCACTGAGTCATTTGTTCTGTTTATTTTTTTAAAGCAAGTCGTAAAAGAGTCATCTTAAATGTGCTGCTTTTATTGGGGAAATTTTAACACTACACCAGGCATGAGCTGGTTACAGGGATAAAAAGGTTTTTAAAACATTACATGGAGAGTTTTCTCCAGGTGTACATTGTTTAATTTACATTCTTGGGTAATACTGTGCTATGGTGCTATTTTTTTGGGTAAAATTATCCGCAGATGACAATCTCTCACCCGTCCAAGCCAACATTAACACAGGATATTGTTCATACTATCTTCTGCTAATAATAGACACAGTAAGAAACTTATTTTAGCCTGAAATTGGTGTGAAAATTAAAATTAGACAACAACAGAGTAGGAAATTGGATGTTCTCAAAGCGAGAATGACTGAATTTCTATTTTGTTTAAATCATCACCAAACAAAAAGCAGCGTTTAAGTCGCAGCACAGCATAATGATACCAAAGTAAACAAAGGCATTTTTTTGCATGTTGACTAGTTGTTTAGTAGAGTACAGCAGATGTCCCTCCTCAGCTCATATATAACCAAGGTTTATCATTTGTCAAAACATGTTGAAACTGGGTACAAATCACGCTTTGTCAAGAATAACATCACAGGGTTCTTATTTTATCCATTGCTTGTATCTTAGTTGAAGTGATTTTATGAGTTTGACATGTTCATTGCATTACCGGCAACAAGATAACGCTAATAAAACTCCTCATCAGTAACAATCGAGCGGTGACCACCGGTGATGATCATCTGCCTCGGTATCCTGTCAGTCTCGCAGAATGCTGGACACCTTAAATCTGTCCAACCGGTTGCTCTTCTCATACTATACATCAAAACTAGGAAATATATTTCATTTCAAATATTTTTCATTTAAGCTTCACAAAAGCTTGCCAATAATTCATAAATGGATTAATAATCCAAATTCCCAAAAACAGAAATTGGAATGTGATTGTTTGTTTCATTGCCGTGACAATACCACCAGTCTGCATCAACCCGCTGAAATCCCTGATTCCACAAGCTTTACTTGAGGTAAATTATCCAAAAAGTTAAAAGAATTTTGCCATTGAAGCTTTTAAACTGTGTTTATAATGAAGTCAGGAAGTAAGTGAAGTAAATCAGGCCTAGATGTAAAAAGATTTCACTGCATTGCAAAGAGTTGCATGGAAAGGGCAGCAGGGCCGACGGGAGCAACAACCAAAGACGAAAACAACAAGAACTTATTTCTCCCACTAACAGAGAACCTTTTTGTCTCTTCGCGCTGTAATAAATACATTCTGAGCCTTCCCCCGACGAAACCCTTGCAGAAAAATGTGAGTTTTTATGAACAGGGTTTTGTTTTCATAACTGTGGTCTTTTTTGTGGCCAGTTTATGATAACATTTTATACAGCAGTTACTGTATTCCTGAGTCTGGAGCAACCTAACTGGATCCAGGATGGCAAACAGCACAAGCGCTTAAGGATTTCTGACAGTTTTCATCTCTTCTTTGCCAGAAAATGATTCTTTTGTTAAAACGTAGTAAGTAGGTCTATTTCTTGTCATTTCCTGACTAGCTCAAACTATATTGGATAAATAAATATGACAAAATAATCAAAAGAAAACAGACTGGAAGACTGAAAGCGCAATTATCTGTTTCTACACGACAGCCGCAGAGCGCTGCAGGGTGCTTCTTTATGGACCATAATGATCCCAAACTCAGAGATCAAGAATTTAAAAAAAAGCTGTTGTGAGGAGACCCCTGACAGGGCGCCCGTGTGTGTGCGTCTGTGTGTGATTGTTCTCACCACTGTGGGGTGTGGAAGCAGCTGTGGGGTGGCTCCACTCGCTCCAGATCCCAGCTTTGCGAGAGCCGTAGATTCCCACAGGATTACACCGAACCTGTGGAAAATACGACGCAAATTAACAACGGCCAATCGCTAAACCTTTAATGGCTCTCGTAAGTGTACACCCCCCTGCTAAAATCCAGTTTTGCTTTGTTGTGAAAAGCTGAGACCATTATAAATCATTTCCAAAGTTTTTTTTTTTTTTTTCCATCTTTAATGTTACGTAGATGTGGTTTTGAGTGCAACTAAACTTTGATTGGTTTGCATTTCTTGTAACGGAAAACAAACAAACCAGCTAAATGGAAAAAATAAATTAGATCTTTTGAATTAATTTCAGGATTTAGTTCTCCCTTCAGTTACAGAGAATTTGATGAACCTGAAATAAAAGTTCAGCTCCACAAAAAAATAGAGCTTTGGGTATTATTCTTTGTTGGAAATAAATCCTTCTTGGAAACAAATTTTATATCGTAATTGGGCTGGGTATAATCTGGACAGTCAGATTATTCTGCCCTTGACTTTTGCTTGGTGTCTTTTATTGGATGATTGATGTTTGAAAAACAAGACATATTGGCAATTTAACATTTTAATTACCGTAATTTCCGGACTATAAGCCGCGACTTTTGTCACACGCTTTCAACCCTGCGGCTTATACAAAGATGCGGCTTATTTATGCATTTTTTTTCCTAATGGCCACCAGGGGCGCTCGAGCAGAAAAGGTAAGAGTGAGACAGGTGGAATATATGTGTAGAGGA
>CAEFZY010011290.1:0-26961 GCA_903066815.1 Brachyrhaphis roseni
GCTGGAGGGACTATGTCTCCCGGCTGGCCTGGGAACGCCTTGGGATTCCCCCGGAGGAGCTGGAAGAAGTGGCTGGGAAGAGGGAAGTCTGGGCCTCCCTTCTGAAGCTGCTACCCCCGCGACCCGACCCCGGATAAGCGGAAGACGATGGATGGATGGATGGATGGATACACAAACACTCAGCCTTTACTTTATTGTGATTGAGGTTTTTTTTTTCATTTTTCTTTTTATTTGGTTTATTTGCTCTAATAAGGGTTTTACTTTTATTGAAAATACTGCAGATTTGTCTTGCCTTGTTTTTCTTTTTTTCCAAATTAATCAAAACTATTTTTTACTATTAAATGTTATGATTATGATTATAAATACCTGCACACATCCTGCCTGGATGATCCTTCAGGACAGTTTTAGTCCAGATGACACACTGATTGCTTGGGAAAGCAGTATTGATATAACCCCCCGCCCCCTCCCCACTCCCAGCCCTTCAGTAGATCATCAATAACATTGATTCAGGATTCGTATAGAGAGAAGCGTTCTGGTCAGCAGAACCAAGGGGAGAATGCTGAACTTTTTAACTTTCTCATGACAACTTTTGCTTGTCCATATAAATATTCAAGAAATTAGAATGTTGTTGAAAAGTTTATTTATTTCAACAATAAATAAATAAGTGAAACACATTATGCATTAATTCCACACAGACTGATGTTTTCAAGTCTTTACTTCTGTTAGTTATGAGGATTTTCCACTTGCAGCCAAAACAAAACTATATTAAAAACCTGAATATTACACCAGTCAATGCGTAACACATTTTTAATATATTGGCAAATACAACCGAAGCAAACACACGTGTCCAACGCGAGCAGAAGAAATCTCTCGTGAGCTTTTACTACAAAACAAAAGAGAAATCCTAAAACCGCTAAAATCTGACGCCACTACATCTTTGTTTATATTTTGTGAAGAAGGAAGTTGCGCTCAACATCTTCCTCAGTGGTTCTTGGTGCAGCGCCACCACAGGCGAGGAGGGGAACAGGTTTTTCAAAGGGTTTAGTTTGTTTGACACAGTTCAGTGTGAAAGAGAACCACAGTAGCTGGAGGTGTAGAAAATGTTGCCACTTTAGTCCCCAATCCAACCGAGTCAACCGGACTCTGATGTGTGAAAACACACTAGACGTTTGAGCAGTCATGTTGCATTTTTCTGACTTTTATGTCATTGACATGAGTCATAATTCTGCCTCAGAAGCCAGATACAGTAAATCCGGACATCAACAATGGTTTAAAACTCAGAACTTATGAGAGAAGTCTGTGGTGCCGAGGTGCATCACATTGTGACGATACTGCAGGCTCCCGTTGCTGAAGAAACTTTAAAATTCACTCGTAGATAGAACTGTCCAAAACTGCTTCCATGAAAAGTTTGTTGCTGTGATGCCAACTGTTCATACACACAAGTCTGACTGCAGCTGCATTTAGTAACATAAATGAGCATGCAGAAAAAAATAACATAAAATCAGATGTCAGCAAAAAATCGAACGTGAGTATCAAGATTTGCTGTGTGATCTTAGTCTTTGTCACACTAACACGTGACATAGACTGGGAAAATAAGTAGAGATATTTTTTCATGCTGGCCAAAAATCATAAAAAGTTATCCTCTCCTGGTAACATATTTAAAACTACAGATCACAATATTTACAGTATAGACCTTGATCCATGTCCATAAGGCTGCAAAAATCAGTGAGCAATAATAATAATAATGTTAAATGTTCCTTGACATTTTGCTACCAACTACTGAACTACCTGAATGCCAATTAAGCAGACTTCCTGTTCAGTGTCTCTAACTTCCTTCTGTCCCTTCGCTTTAAAAAGCCACATCTCTCTGCATGAAGAGCGTCGGCCAAAGGTTCACATCAATTCTTCGTCCATTTTTCGCAGCTCTACTCAGTGTGGCTCATGTCCAGCTTCACACAGGTGTTCAGATGCAGCCCATTGTTCACATATTTAAAAATAGCTGCTGCTGAACGATGCATTTAATCCCCCAAAAGGCAGAAAGGCAGGCGATCCAAACAGAAATGGCTTATTTTAATAAGCCAACGTTTTGCCACTTGTTTGTGTTTTATTGCTCCTTCAAGTGATTCGTCTGTGTTGGGGTTGCTGATCTCCAGCCCACTTAGTTTACGGGGTTTCAAGCCAATCCTCCAGCAGGAAATCCACCTCATTTATTTGTAAGCCAGAAACAAACAGCTGGGGGGCGGGTGTGTGTCTGCAGCAGTCACTGAGTCCAGGGCGCAGTCCGACCTGGACCGGGTGAAAACAGTCCTATCAATGAACCTTGGGGGACTCTACATTTTATTAGAGTCCCCATTTCATAGGATTACAAATCATTTTGTGTTAGTCAAGTAGTTACTCAACCAGTTATAAAATCACCACTGCAATATTCTATAATATCATGCAGCCCTACACAGAACACACAACCATGTATGCACACACTCTTACCTGAGGACAATTTAACCAATTAACTCACAGACACAACAGTTCTGCAAAACACCACACTGTTCAAAGTACAGTTAAGATCTAATAAAAAATGTTACTCGACATTTTTCTGAAGTCCATTACAGCAAAATATTAAAACAATACTCAGCTAGACGGTCATGAAGATTCCCCTCTGTATTAAAAAGACAAATTAAAATTTCCTTGTACCAGATGAGCTGAAGAGTGGGGGGTGCAGGGGGAATTTTCCTTATTTTTCTGTTATGCCAAACAGTTGAAGTACCTTAAATACTCACAACACAAATAAACCGACAGCACAGAGGAGCTTTTTTGAGTGCTTGTTGTGGCTCAGGCTTCTCTGTGGACGGTCCAGCAGCAGCTGAGCCTCCCAGATAAGCTCCCAGCCAGAGAGAGGACGTGGGAGCAAAAAGACGACTGAAATCAAAAATAAAGAGCACCGTGTGACCGAGAGAGGCTCCATTTCACAGTAAGAGCAGGTGGAAGAGGGAGGAGGTCGGATTCAACAGACCCCAAATGGAGGAGTATTAGTGGTGTGTGTGCGTGTGTGGTGTTGTTGTTGGAGGCGTGTTTGTGTGCTAGCATTAGGATACAGCCTGTGGGAGCTTTTGGGGGTGGAAGAAAGTTGTGAGAGCATGTCGGTCACTGCAACCTTCATTGCTGCACTGCAGGGAAAGTGAATTTGGTCGATCTCCCTCTAATGGAATTGACAGCGAGCGCTGAATGCTGAGCTGCTCTCTCTGTCTGTTTGCTTTTCAGTCCTATGCGTCGACCCCCCGTGAACGTTCCTCTAGTTCTCTGCATGTCACAAAAAAAAGAAATATCTGTTTGGAACCAGCAACATATAGTGCATTTCAAAATGAGTATTTCATTTAAACAAAATCTTTAAGTATAATAGCGAGTACATGTACAGGCATAAGGGACATTTTACTTTCTTGACATGTGATCAGCTATGCATGTCCAGGTTGATCACACTCCTCCAGGGTCTAGTTGAAGGTTCTGAGTGTTTTCTCTGATTCATTTCTTATTTAGCTGGTAGTTTCTCCCCTGAATTGTTTCATTTTGTTCCTCCACTGCCTGTTAGTTATGGAGTTCCACAGGGATTAATCGTGGGGCCTGAATGTTTCCTTTTGGGTAAAGTCTTGCACAAATACGACATGTAAGTCCACTGTCATGTGGAAAACAGACAGATTCACATGCTTATGAGTGTCACTGTGTTCTACCTGGTGTCAGTTTTAATAAGAAGATCATAAACTACTGCTGGATGGCTAGAAACTGTCTTCAAATACAGACTGGGATTAATTTGTTTCGGTTCTTCAAATAAACCGGCAACTCTTGCACACCATTTGGTCATTGTCATTTGATTTTAAGGCCCAGGCACGTAGCTTACCTGTAATCTTTGATAAGTCTACAAAAATCTGATAACCATTGATGAGCTTATGGGGTGAATAACTTTTTCCTGCTGCTGAGAAATATTTCTAAGCTCAGATCAATCTTATCTATTGACAGCATGAAGAAAGTTGTCACCAAATTAATCACTTCCAGACTAGAATGTTGTAAATCTTTCTTGATCTTGATGTCGATGAACCACTGGCTGCCTGTGAAGTAAAGAGTAAAATGTTTCACTCTCTTTTTTCTGTGTGTCACGGTGCGTCTTGCTATCAGAAGTCCCCTGTGTCTATTCTAATTCTAAATCTCTTCGATCGTCTGAACTGCTCCTCGTGGATCTTCAGCATCCTGGATTGATCAGTAAAGAAAAATCGTCTTTACTGAAGTATTCTGGAATAACTTGTCAAATTGTCCCATCTATTACCTTATTTGGTAACACTTTATTTGACAGGGTGCGCATAAGACGGACATTACGCTGACATAAACATGATATAACAGTCATGAACATGACGGAGTCTTCATAAATGTTTGTGTTTTGGTAAATAATTACACTTTTAATGCAAATCTTCATTAAAATTGCATTAAAAGTGTCAACTTATCGTTATTTGTTAAATAATTACATTTCATGTGCATTCAAGTTGCATTAAAACCTACATTAAAAGTCCATTAAAATTGCCAACTTTGCATTAAATGTGTCATTATTTACCTAATGAACTTCATGACAACAGTCATAAACATTCATAAAGACTCCTTCATGTTCATGACAGATGTTATGTCATGTTTATGACAGTGTAACGTCAGTCTTATGCACACCCCTTCAAATAAATGACCACTTATTTAAATCATAATAAGACACCTGTTCCCCTTTATTTTAGCTGCAATTAAAAATGTTGCATTTTATTTTCATGTTAAAATGTTTATCATAATTTACTTATTTTTATTACAATAAGTACATTTACTCATTTTGATTAAAATAAGTAATTTTTAATATTTTTAATAAAACAATATTTATTGCATTAGACGTGAACAATATTAATAGGAAGTACGACCTACTCATTTCACTGAACTCTGATCCCGGGTTTACTTCGCTCTTTGAAGGTCTGCCTGACTCAAACCGGACGACTGCACCAACTCGGTGTCTCGCTGACCTGCAAGGTCTCTGCAGTAAACTCTGTTCACTTCAAACTGTTTGGGATGCGACACCGAGCTGATCATGCTGAATAAGTGCTATAAATCACAAGAACGAGCGGTGCAAGTTATTTTGGAAGAATGAAGTTGATCTAGTCTCACGTATAGCTGCTATAGAGGTTCCTCTTGAACTTCTGTAGGTTTGTTTTTGATGTGTTAGTAACATTATAAAATGACGTAAAGCTCAAAAAATTGATTTTACGTGATGCTGTCCCTATAATAAAATGTCAAACATGCTTCGTTAAAAAAATGTTTTCAAATGTTGATGAGTCTGCATTAATTCTCCTGAGAAGTGCATCACTGGATCTGATCAGGGTTGCATTTGTTCCTATAATACTACAGCTCATGTTTCTCAGCCGAATGAGAAATAATCCGCCTGCAGGTTTGAGGAATGAGTCATAAACCAAACCTTCGCTGCTTCAATATACTTTATTAGAAAACCAAATAAAGCTCCGGCATGTGGGCGTTTTCACATGGAGAAGACAGCATGGCGTTTTGTTTGAGATGAACAGATGGGACGTAAGGCGAAGTCAAACGTGTGCTTAGCGGAGACAGATGAGAGATGCAGAAGTGGGCTATTCTGCTTTTAGGATAGTAAAAAATGCTCCTCCATTTTGACTAATTCTCTCCCGACTTTGATGGCAGGACTGTTGTCAGATGGGCGGGTTGGGAAGTTGCCGCAAGCGCATTTCTCCTGAGCTTTCTGAGCCGTTGATTGGAATGTCAATGCGGAATTTTGAGATCCGTGTGGATCTAAAAACAAAAAATAATCTCCACAGTGCACATCATGTCAGCTCTACAGAATCGGTTCATGTGACCTACAGCATACTGTCCTCAATAAACATCTGGCACAAACAGAGATGAAAACACATACATAACTTTGGGCCTACAGATGCAATTATTACAAATATGGAAGCGTTGATAGGCTTTTAATAAGCTGATCCTGCAGACAAACAAACTAACAATAACACTAACCGACTCTGGCAGCGACATTAGCCCTCTTTATCTTCCAACATGAAGTCTGTTATCTCTGGCCCTTTCTCAAACCAGATACAACACACTGTCTTTGCTGATCTGTAAACACGCGGCTACAATAAGGTGAGCACCTGTAAACAAAAGGACATTCCAGCGCTAGGCGGGATTAGATTTTCCTCCCAAGTATTAATAATCTGTTTGCGGGAGATAAATTTAGACCGTTTTCGTTACAGCGCAGGCAAACTGGCAGGCACGTTTCACAGGAACAATGGAAACTTTATCTGATATCGGCCGCTAATTGCGAGGAGAAGTTGTGCCGGAGCCACTTTGTAAAAACGTCAGACACATCCAGAGAGGGATGCCAGGGGCAACAAAGAACTGTTACAATCTGATTCCTTATCAGGGGATGACTAAACTCAAACTAAAAGCTGTTTCTGTTTTTTGTTTATTTGAAAGATTAATGGAAAAATAATTGTTACATGAAAATCGCCTCACTGAAAACCTCTGATGGGGTCGGAAGATGTGTGAGCTCACACAAACTTTTAAAGGGTTGTACAATGTAAATGTGGCTTTTTTGAGCTTCATCTCATCAGAAACAAACACTTTCTGATTCTTTCAGGCATGTTTGAGGAATCCTCTACTCTCCATGGTAACCATTCAGATGTGCAAAACACTTTGGTGGACCTAGCCTCTTTTTCTTTTTCTCCTGAAATCAAACAAAGCTGCAAGAAAATTACAAAAAAAACCTCATCTGAAATGAAAGTAGCTGTCTTTTTTTCTGCTTACTGATTTGTCTGCATGGTGCCATTATTTTTCTTATTGTTTTATCAGTGAGTAGGAAAACTCAAGTAAACATGGCTGATGTATTTCATAAGTCACTCTCCTTTTGTTCTTTGTACAGTGGAGTGATGAATATTTATGAAGGTCACAAATCTGAGCTGTGGCCACAGAGCGTGTAAGCATGAAATGCAGATATGCCAACTATACAGAGAATCTGCACAGCAGTAAGGTCTGAATATTGAGAAAGCCTCTGGAAGTGAGGTCACTGTACCAGCGGAGTGACAAGCAAATTACAGAGCAGGAAGTTGGTCTTCATTCACGCCGGCCCCACCCTTCATAAAGCTTCTGTTCCGCTACTTGGGGGGTAGGGGGGGGGCATGTTTCACAGAGGTGGCAGCCATCAGCTTAACTGATTTATGCAAATAATAAAGGGCGAGTTCAGGGTCAGTGGAGAATGTCAGATTGAAGAGAGGACACTACAATCACTGAGCTCACACCGGACAGATCTTTTAAACTATGCACAACAGTTAAACTTTCCCAAATTTGGTCCCGTTGTAACTAAAACCCTTGTGTTTGCTTTTTATGGGAACTGGAAGGTCACATTTTTACACATTAATATCTGGAAGGTGTGGCCTGAATTCTGAAACTCAAACTAAATCCAGGGGAATAAATTTACTTTAGTGGTGATCTAATTAATAAGCAGATCAGCCATCTGTCATAGAATTGCAGTAAAGATTTAGCTGAATATTTGCAGTAAGGATTCTGGGGGGGGGAATGAGCGAACAGCTGACTGAAAGACCCAAACACTCTGGATTGATCCGTGTGGACGTCTGCAGGACACGTCTGTGGATACATTTTTGCAACTGCATACGCATACTTTGTGTGCGTATGTGAATAGCACTGTTAGCTATTCACATCCAAATGTTTGGTATGCAATATGGAGCTTAGTGGAAAGTTTAAAGGGGCAGTCTGAAATAAAATTGACTTTTTTGAGCTTTCCATTATGCTACAATGTTATTTCCTCATCGAAAACACACCTGGAGTGTTGCTTTGATTCTTTCATGCATGTTCGAGAAATCCTTAAATCTCCATTGCAACCATTCATCTGTGCAAAACGCCTGGATGGACCTAGCCCTGCCTTCAAGGACGCAGCACCTACCCCACTCAGATCCTTCAGACTAGCCAGCAGCAATTAGCAACACCTGGTGGAACTGCTCATCTGCTGAGCTCATTATAGGAGCTGCTGCTCAGTGCAACACTGGTTAAAAAAAAAAAAAAAAAAGAGTTAACATGTTAGTTGTTATTATGACTTCCTGAAGGCGGAGTTTCAGAAAGAACACATTTTTTTAAAGAGACAGAGGCCCAATTTCAAGGTGTTAAATTACAAAGTAAAATTTCTTTGAAGCCATATTTGATATTTGTAGCAATATTAAACTGAAGGAGATGAGTGCATTAGAATGGCCTAGTTAAAGACCACGCCTAAATTTCACAACGACTGAAACTCGTTCACACATTCTCTCTGTAAAATCAGACTGAGCTTGTCTGTAGACCTGCTACAGTCAGACAAGACGTTGAGCTGCAGTAAAAAATGCTTCTACAAAATCTGGACATGTTGGGGGACGGGATATAAAACTAGCCCCGCTGTTCAGATTTCCATTTATATAACAAAATAATACTCTGGATTTTCCCACTTTTCTACATTTTGCTGATGTGTCGCATGAAATCCCAATGAGACACTTTCAATCTGTGTGGTTGTAATGTGACAAAGTGCAGCAGTTCAAGGTTATGAATATTTTTGTAAGGCTCTGTATATTGAACCATGAAAGCACAAATAGAAACAGTTTTTTAAACTCGTATTTCTCTCTCTTTTGCTTATTCTGAGATCTCATGTACCAACGTCACAAATCGCTGCTGAACAGTAAGCAGAGACACTTCTGCTCCAAAATGACAGTAACTGGTTTTGGTGTTTATAGCAAATGTCAGCATAAATACTATTTTCTGACATTTTGAGAGCTCCACGCTTCTATAACTCACTGCTTTGTTGTGCTAATACACTTTTCCAACAATATGCTATGTTTTCTTCCACTTCTTTTTATCTCTAAGAGAAAACAGTGGGCCCAAATTAAAGACGAGCGTCATTGTGCTGCGCTCAGTCTTACCAAAACATTTAAGACAAAAGAAGAAAAGTCTGGCACATCAGAAAGCAGAATGGCCTGCGCCAGCTGTCAACTTTCTTCAAAATAAGAAAGAAGAAGAAGAAGAAAAAGCCAGCCTGGAAACAATTGGTCATTTCATCCAGGTTGTCATCCAGAACGTATTCAACACAGTTCATAAACAGTAATTGGTTTTTATCTCTGTTTACCCGGCAATCTCATCACAATAGCTGGAGAAGTTGCTGTGAATTTTAATATCCCGCTGGTGAGCTTGAGCAGACAGACGCCTGTGGACGTTCTGAGCTGTCGCAGGTCTTATTTACAGCCTGGAAATGGCTCACATCAATAGGGTCTTATTAAACAGTCAGATAAATAATGCTGAATGAAGTTAATTGTGTACCTCTGTTCAAGCTGTGTTATGCTTTATGAGTGGAAGCTTTTCATATAGAAGTCTGGCGAAACAAGAAGAAATAGAGACGTGGCAACAGAAGATGGGAGGACGACCTTTTCTCTACCTTTCATCAGCAGTGCATGCAGACAGTACAGACACATACCAGTACATGGAGAAAAACAATGGATCCCATCCTGCGAAATGCTTAAAAAAATCCCCAGATGTCTTTTGACGAAAGGATTGTGTTTGTGGAGTTTCTGCAACTCGCCGTGCTGGTGATGTGTCAATTTGTGTTTCTCTGTCGATGTGATACAAGCAGGTATGTCTGCAGTATACCTGTCCAAAGGACCTCACCTGATTGGACAAACAACAAAAACAAAGCGCTTCTCAAAGATCACACCTGATTGGACAAAATTAACATCTGTTATTTGATCTTTTATCATTCCAAAATGTTGCTAGCTTATTTCTCTTCCATCTGACTTTCATTTAGTTTCATGAACTAGTTGGTGTCTCAGAGGGCATCACAGACTTAGTAACCATTTACATATAATAACGGTAGGCAGATTGTGTTAGCCAGTCCGACATTAGCAACATCTACATAACTTCTCCTCTCTTTAACACGGATTTAAACATAAATCACTGTTTTAATAACTAATAACTGTTTTATTTTCAGAGATGTGTATAAGTAGGGAGGCCTGAATGTTGAAACGCTGTCATTACAATAAAGAGCAAAATCAGTTTTGGTTGCTGAAATAATGTCAAACTGACATAAGCACTTAAAGACAAATCATAAATTATCATTCAAACAATAATATTATTTAAACTGGTCCAGAGGTATACAGTTGGTTATTATGAATTCAACCTGAAACTTCCCAACCAAAGTTTGTGTTGAGTGTGTCCCTATGTATGAGGCTCCATTAGTGCCAAAAAATATGTCCATGTGTGTATGTAGGGTGTCTATGTAGCTCATATGCAGCTTACATCTGCACATCGACATGTCACATTACATAACCATGCAATATACATACCTTACATAGACACCTGGTCATACTTTTGGCACTAATGGAACCCATACCCATGTGATCTGATCGTTCTTCAGCTGTTTCATGGCAGTGATGATGAATCTTAAGAGAACTGCAGTTTTTGGAGACAAAATGGTTCTGCTAAAATCCTTATCAAGTTCTCAGAATTTTTTATGTCAGGCCATTTCCTTCCAGCCTTTTGTTGTGAACATTATCATATGCAGAATAAATATTTGAACCTTGTGCTGGCGTTAATGTTTTACACCATCGTGCAGCCAATTAAGTTTGATCTATGCAGCCTGTGTCAGCTTTCCAACGAGCATTAAAATGGCTAATCATGATCATAGACTATTAGTATTTCCATTTAGGCTAATATGACTCATCTTGTTGTCCAATTTATGTGAATGCACCAGGGATTCAATCATTATGGAATGTCTGCTTATGTGTTCCAAAAAAATTATTATTATTATTATTATTATTGCTTTTACAAAGCTAAATAGGTTTTCTCCAGGGTTTTATGAAGCCAGCTTGAGATTTTTGTTTTTCTTTCTTTATATTCTGAAGAAGTCCCAGTTTTCCACCGTCTATGAAAGACAAACGTGTCCTCTTGTGTTTGTGGTAAGTTCCGGACTTTTTAAAAAAAATAAAAAAAATTTAAACAGCAGGAATAATTTTGGTTCAGAGGGAAATTAGCTTAAGCAAATTTCCATTTTAGCTAAAGGATTGACTGGCTGTTTGCGTATCATGATTGATTTTTCAAAGTTATGAAGAAGAATGATCAGCCCTGTGAATATGCACCCTTGAAAGGAAGTTGATGTAGTCACCAAACACATCATTTGAGTCCCAGTTTAAAATGTTGGCCAGTCATCATAAAAAGTCAAACAGAAAACTGTCTCTGTTTAGGGAACTCTTCCTAAAGTGGGTCTGTCACAGCAGCAGCTGCTTCTTCTTCTACCTTTGTTCCTCTGAGAGCGTTCTGACTCACCGCTGAGGGATGAGCAACAATTCCATTTTCAGTTACCACTGCCTTCGTCGGCCGTAGCATTCTTCCAGATTATCGGTCCTGCTCTGCAGACACTGTGCATGCAGTGAAGACATGCATGACGCTCACCAGGAAACCAGACCACATGTGACGGTTTCTTCAACCGCTCCTCTCCAAAATGACAAAGGTGCTTTTGAAGAGGAGCCAAAAATATTTAATTTGGTTGAAGAAAATATCCCAGAAGACAAAATAAGTGAGCATTTTGAAGCTGGAGAAGTTTAAGTGAGTGGGACAGAAAATATTATGTGTCCTGAAGTGTTCAGTTACTTATACATTCACGACCAGAGAGACAAAAATTTATGAGATAAAAGGGCAGAAAGAGTTTTGCAGGTTTCTCTCCGGGCGCTCCGGCATCCTGATTTTAGACTGTAAATCAGGACTGTTAGGTTAATTAGTTTCGGTGTGAATAAAAAATACATTTCAGAAATAAAACATCAGTGGAGTGTTTAACTTTTATAAAGAATGTGTTTTTTTACATATTTGTTAAACGGTCACCATGTCCTGACAGCAGATAATTTGTGACAGAAAATCGAGCTCCTCCCCCTCCTCCCTGTGGAAGCTATCTGCAGAGATACAACGCTCGGTCAGAAATGACCAACTAGAGCCAGGAGGAGGATCTTACCGCCGTCAATCATCCTTGTCTATGCGCAAGACAAGGACAAGTATTAGCAACAACATTTTGATGGGCAAGAGGGAAATCCACTTTCACCAGAATCTACAGATGAGCCAACAAATGAATCAACATATGGTTGCCATGGTTATAAATGTGGGCTTCTGTGTTGCCGTTCGGTTTTGTTCAGCTACAGAGAGAAATGTAAGGCAGCTGTTCAGATCCCAGGAAAAAACATCTGCTTTACTAAATGCAGTACTGAGAGAAATGACTGAGTAAAATCTACAGTTTCTTTTTAAATTTTACACATTCAAGACAAAGTTACTGACAAAATACTGAAATTTAAAACCACTACAAGTTAAATAGGCGTAGGACTTAGAAGATTTCCTTTTGCTATTTTAATGTTCAGCATAACAGTACGGGTGGGTGAGAGCTTCACTTACAGTTACTTTTTCAGTTTAAACCATCCACTTTGGGCCTACATGATACTTTACATGAATGGCGTCAGCGACCTTGAGAACACCGACCTTCCATGTAAACAAAAGGCCTCTCACAGATCAAACTGCGCTGAAACACGTGGGAATATCAATCCATGCAGGTGAAATGAGAAAGAATTAGAACTGCACCTTCATTTTAACAGATTGAAAGAATCACCTCAAGATCAAGGTTCTAATTATGGCTAGAAGAACGTTTAGACACTCAGTAAGCGCCATTGCAACAGATGGAGGAGGTGTGTAAAAAATGTCATTTATTGTTTCATTGATCTGTTGTTTTCTACGCTTTTAAATCAGGGTCAATAAGTAGCCAAGTCTGTGCATGTCAGTTTATGTTTTGTGATCACAAAAAAAAAGGAATTAAGCAAAACTACGAAGCAGGTATCTAAAAAAAAAATTTAGTAAAAACATACCTTATCTATCACAACAAACCACTTTAACATTGCAGTTAAGTATTCACAATATTTAGGAACCACAAAAATCCTAAATAACTTAAATCCAAAAATACTTGAGACCCCTCTACAACATTTATAACTGGATATTTTAATAATTCAAACACCAAATATACATTAATAAAGTGAAGACTGTCTTTGCTAAACCACAGATAACGTCCATAGATGTCTTTATTTGCACGCTTAGGGGGAACAGCCAATCAGAAACCGTTAAAATTAACAGCTCTCCTGGATTGGCTGCTTTACAGATGCCAGCCAATAGTGTGTCGCGTAGCATTTTGCTGAGGTACTTTAGCTTCTGGAGTTCCTTTCAAATATCTTACATATTCTCGAAAAGCAATCTTCAAATGGGAAAATTTTCTGTAAATAATTTGGATTTCTAAAAAAAAAAAAAAAAAATCGAAACAAACAAACCCAAAAATTCTGAACCGCAAATAGACGGTGGTCTACTGTGGTCCTGCTGGTTACACTCTTAAGGATAAACCTTAGTGAATTTGTTGATTAAAGCATCTTAATTGGAAGATTGAATTAGTTTTAATAAACTCTTGTGTTAGAGGGAAATGATTTATTCTGTACATGTTTAGATTTTACTGTTCATAAATGTCAGTGCTGAACTAAATCCTTTACCTATTATTTTTAAACATGAGCCTTACCAGGCAGGTATTAATAAACAATAACAATAACTGAGACTGAGAACAAATTGCATATTACTTCCTGATAATCAGGTGGTGCCTCGACTTAGTCATTTATTCATAGTTTTTCATAGACCTTATGGTTGCACAAAAGCCCAAATCTGCCTTGAAACTGTTCATTTTTGTTAACTAAACCAAAGCACAGCATGTGTATCGATTAAATCCATACAGTATTATGGATTGAAAAAGTACAGCATACAGTAACTGGACTTACAAACCTCGTGTTTCTGAACAATAACCATTAGTCATTGGTTAGCGGTAAAGTCACTTCATCTATGCAACACTCAGCATTTGATTAAATGTAATTATCCTCCAATGCTTCCCAGCTAATTTCCCACTCCAGAATCAGAACCTTTATTTAATCCTTCACACAACAAACACCAACTCTCATCATGCTCACCTTTACACATTATTCTATAATGAGCCAAAAGCAACAGAAAAAGAGAAAGTGGAGCAGAGCGAGAAGTGCAGCGTGAGTCTCATAAAAAGCAGCAGAAATGAGAATGTCTGAAGCTGTAAGGATCATAAACTGCTTAAATGAAGCAGTGCATTATGGACTTTTCCATTATGTATGTAAAGGCATTCATAATAGTGAGGTTCAATCAAGGGAGGTTTTTCTCTTTAATGAACAGGGGAGACTGAACAGCGGAAAACTATTTGATTTTTCATGCAGTCGTGATAACTCCTTTACTGGAGATAGAAATCTCCTCCATCTCAAAGATGAGCTCTCATTTTCCACCAAAAATCCTCTTTTACCTTCTTGGGAGGTCATCTTATCTGGGTGGGGAAAGATTGATCTATTTCAAACTTTTCAGAGCTTTCCCAATCTAATTAGCAGTGGTGTTTGGTGTTCTAGTTCCAATAAAAACAGCAAGGAGGAAAATAAACCACCTTAAATAAACTTAAAGTCCTACAGAACATCTCTTTGGGCCGTCACCCTACGTTCACACAGAATTAGTTATCAATTCAGTATATATATATATTTTTCCCCCCCATAGAATCCAAACGTTTCTGCTTTGTTGTTTGTACCACCGATTAAACCCGACCCACAATCAGACGTCTTGTGTGAACGGTTTACATTTCGAAGGGAACAGTTCCGATTCATTTTAGGCTTGTGTATTTAAAACAAACTTCATCATTGCTCAGTATACCATTCATCAGAAACGGCCCATGTTTATCCTCAGGATGCTGAAGAAAAGAAATTAAAATAAATACAGAAATGGCTGAGAAGCCTGCAATGCATATTTCTGTTTACTTCATAACAGAGTTTTGTGGCGCTCTGCCAGATGAGTCCAGCATTACTTTGCATAAAGAAATCCATCAACTGAACAATTCCCTCAGAGAAAGCGCTTTCTGACAACAGGGGTGGTGACAGAAAGATTTGACAGAACCAGATGGTTGTAAGGGATAAATATCCGCCATTATTAGCAAATTTACACAGAGCAACACAGTATCAAATCCTCAACACAATCATTCCTCTCAGGCCGTTATTTGAAGGCAGAATGGAATTCATGAGATTAATTGAGGACTTGTTTGGAAACATCAATTTTACTGTTTATTTTATCAACGCAGTTAAAATCTAAAAGCAGGGTTGAATTTCCAAAAACTTTTTCTTTATCCTAAACACATTTCCCATCACTTGTGGTAATGTGGCTGATTTAGTCAATGCATAAACATTCACTGATTCAAGAGGAGACGTTGCTAGTCTTATAGTTGATGGAAACTGTATTTTCCATTATTGAGTTTCAGTGGTGTGGTGTTATATTTAATGGCTGTTATTGTTCACTCTTAGCTAAACCTAGTCTGGCAAAAACCAGCTTCTTGTTCTAGGCTTTACTTCATCAAAAGACGTGGCCTCTGGAAGACATGCATGTCAGTTTGACTCAACAAAGATTACTGGAAATTAGATGAGCAGTAAGCAACCATCCTCCTCTACAAAAAGAGAAGTGCCGATCCGAACTTGGCGGCTATTAATGTTAATTCAATGTTTAAAATCGAAGCCAACACAAACTTAGCAGCTTCGCTCACGTCCTCTGCTGCCATTGCTTGTCTACAGGCAGACTGTGGTTCTAAAACAGAGCAGAACGTAAACGTCATTGTTCACGTCTGCTTCTGTTCGCTGATTGACAGTCAAAAATCTCCCAAAGGAATCCCGAGTGAACGGGAGAAAACCCAGACTGTGCCTGTGTGATGGCCAAATCCATGGCCACACTCCTATGTTGTACTTACCTGCCTGGAGATGCCAGACAAAAGATGGAGTCAGGGCTCAGCAGGCTTAAATGCTGATTGGACTGCACTACTAGTTCCTGCTGGCAGGGGGAATTTGTAGTTTCTTTGTTTAGATAAGTTTCGTATTTAAGTAAATATTAGTATTTAAAGTTTAATATTTTGGATTTTCATTTTTGGGTCTTTAGTTTAGCCAAACGTAGCTGTACTGTTATTTGTTTTGTGTTATTTGTAATTGTATTCTTTTTAGTATCCCCTATTGTGTCTTAATTGGTCTGATCAGCCAGTATATAAACCCCTGTGTGTCATTTCTTTGTTAGGTCAATTTTATTTGTTTCTGCAGCCAGTTTGTTTACAGTTTTTGCCTGAGTTCAGTTTTGTTTCTTTGACCTTTTTTATGAGCTCAGTTTCTCTTTTGTCATTGGTAATCTTTGGGTTAAAATAATAATAATAATAATAATAATAATAATAATAATAATAATAATAATAATAATAATAATAATAATAATAATAATAACTATTTTTCTAATATATCCTGTGACTCCTCCTGTTTTTAACTCGGTCCATCACAGTTTGTGAAGTGAGATTTGAATCAAGACAATTGTAAAGAAAGGCAATAGCCAGTTTAAATGATACCAGCGCTCTATATGTTCTTGATAAGTTTTGTGCTTTTAACCCCTGCTGGTTGAAGCAGTGGAGTTTAGTGCCATGCTCTCTAGTTCAATGTTAATTGTTGGTGTGTTGTCTTTATTGTCATTTGTAGTAAAATGAATTGCCCATTGGGACATGAATGAAGATCTGGATTATAATCCGGTTTAAGATCTTGCTACGTTTAGTTCATTCCCATGTGATGAAATCTTTTTCTTTTTGCATTTCCGTTGCTCATGTCAGATCTTTCCCTTCATATTTAGCTCTGCTCTCTCTGTGTTTTCCTCGTCTCCTTCCTTCTCACCACTGATTCCCTCTGCAGCCCTCAGATTAGACTCACCAGGTCTCAATGTCATCCTCAGTATTTAAGCTCCTTGGTTTTTATTGTTTTCCCCTGGTGTCTACTCTCATCAAGTTCCTTCTCCGCATCTGGGTCCGGATGAAACCATTAAGCGGGACAGATGAAACCAGCCATCAGGACCCAGCAGACCCTTTCGCTAAAGGAGCTTTTAAAAAGCTGAACTGGTCTGTTCCGGTGTGTCCTGACACCGTGGCTAAGCCCTGCTCTCCATGAAGCCGTTCAAGTGTGTCTGCCGACTGCAAATGTCTGATGTGGCATTGCTTTGCCATGCTTCTTTTTCTGGGCTTTGTGGGGTTGCTAATGAACCTTCAGAGAGGCCATCAGTGGGGCCTTGAGAGCGCTCCAGCTGAAAGTTTTCATAAAACTGCCGCTTCAACCCGATCCTGTCCTACTGCACCTGTTGTCTTAACGGTGACTAGAAATTAATTATCAGTTGAACTTTGGGAATGTCAGACAGAGGCTGTGGAAAAAATTGTGCTGAAATTGACGAGACATCTCGAGGGCAACCCAGAGAAACTGTGTCGCTGCCCGTTGCTGTGTCCGACGCCGAGTCCGTTGCGTTGCTGAATTAGTTGCTGTATTGAACTTCTGCATTTTCTCCGGATGGAGATGGCGAGCCTGTGCCCAGAGAGGAACTAACAACTCATTGGGGAACTTCCATATTTTCTCCAGCGGGACCATAGTGATAACAAAACAGAACTGGATGAAAAAAGAAACTGAATAACAAAGCACAATTTGACTCGACGACTCTACTACTGAAACACTCAATGAAACATTGAGCTGAGTAGGACTGGGGTTTACCTTTATATGCCAGCTTTGTTGTTTTTGTTATTCTAGTTTTGTTTTTGCTAACTGTAATTTTTTTAACTATTCTATTTTAATCTTTTCTACTAAATAATTATATTTTCTGCTCATTTCTTGCCTCTAACCAATTCATTTCACACTCACATTAATTCCTGTTGTAATTCTGCTGAGCCAACTGATCCATAACATCAAAATCATTTCAATGTTTTTTTTCTGAGTCTGGGGTTATGCTAATATGTAGCAATTATACCTGTTTTCTTTAATCCAAAAATAGTTGAAATTACACATCATGGGTCTGGTGTTAAAATATTCTAGTCTGGTAAAAACCAATCACTTGTTCTACAGAGTCTGAACTCTCGGCTATTGAGATACACTTGCTTCCTGGAGTTGAACAGTTGGACGTACGCTAACGTTTTCCCAATGTTACTGAATCTCTAATGTTTGTCCGTGTATGTAACATTTTGACGTACTGAAGCTTCACGGAAATTGCCTGTACTGACAAACATCATCCTCCACTGTGAAGAGAGAAGCACCAAGCCAAGCCAGATGGCTGTTGATGCTGATCCAGTATTTAGAAGTGTGGCCAACACGGACAGTGAGGTCCCTGGCCAGCTTCCTTTGCTGCCATCGCTAAAACTACAATTCCAAAATAGAGTAGATAAAGTCATCGTTCATTACTTCTCAGTCCGTTCGCTGATTGGCCCGGTTGGAATTCTACTAGAGAAATCCAGGTCAAGAGAGAAAAGTCCCAGGAGAGCACTGAAAGGAAATAAAATTGAGCAAAATTGTGTAAGGAGGCAATGGCCAGGCTAAAACAATTCTAACTAAGGAGCGCTAAATTGCTTGTGCAAAAAAATTGCACCTGCAATTAGTAGGCGTGTTACTCTCGATCTATAAAGACTGAGTGTGTGGTTGACTACAGGCATTAAGGTGTTGCAGAAGGCCTTCTTTAAATGTAGATTTTGCGTTTGCTGCTGACTGTTATCATGGAGTGTAAGAGAGAAGAAAGATGAAGCTGAAAGCCATGGTATTGGAGGTACAACATGATGATTACAATAAAACCTTTCATTTACATAAGTATCTCAAAGTGGTATAACATTAAAAACATAAAATAAAAAAATCTAAATAAAGCTGTAAAGCGCTGTATTTAACTCTATAAGTCAACTACTTCCAACACAAACCTTTTAAGGGTCAGGGCCATAGAATTAAAATACATTCACCCTTAGTAATACTTGGACAATTTCACATAGACACCACTTTTTTTAGCAGTTAATAAGCTGCTGACATAATTCTCATTATGCATTATCGACTTATTAGATATTAGTTCTTTTTATTTGATGGTTCCTCTTTCACAGACTTTGATTTTGGGCGTATTTACACATTTCCAACGGTATTCAGGCCAAAGTCATCCACATAATAGAAACTACAGGATAAAGATGGATTTTCATTCTGTACATGCCCCTTAAGCTTACAGTATATAGGCCCATTTTTACTGGTTTTAACCAGTTCATTGTCGGTGTTGTATATCATCAGTATTCTGTTTGAACGCCAATATGCAGAATGAGAAAGGTAAACGCAGCTGCTATGAAATCCGTGTGTGAAAAAAAGCAATCAGGTACTTTTTCAAATGCAAATTCTTCTCCCCGCTTCTGGCGCACAGTCAGTCAGATGAAGATCTCCCAGATGCTGCTAAAACACCTGAGATCAGTCAGGATTGAGCATAGCTCTCAGCTAAATTCATCCAATCTGCTTTGAGCTGTCGGATGGAATTGACAGCTTGAATTGGTGTTTAGTATTCCACAGTTTTCCACCTGCCGGTTTGGGCATCACTCAATGGCTGCGTTTTGGCTCTGTGGTTCCCAAACGTGGCGAGTTCTTAGTTTCTCATTTCTCTGCATCTCATACAGGCAGTTTTGATCCTGTTGCACTTCTCTCAGAAAGTTTTTGTTATGTGGGTGTGGCTGTTTATGTGTGGACGGGTTTCGACAATCCTAAAGGAAATGAACTCCGACAGACCCAAGAGGCTGAATGCACCACACTGTTCAAAATATTAGTATACAGTCGACCCCCGTTGGTTCGCAGAGTTTTGTATTTGTAGATTTATTTTGCAGAGCATATCTAAAATATTCTAAAGAAAATACAGTTTTGGAAGCTGACTAAATGCTGAGCTACTGGACACGCTGTTTGCGAAGCAGTAATCCAGGAGCTCCATTCATTTTCCTTTGAGTTTGTTTGACTTTACCCCAGAGATAAACAAATGTAGAAGTTAGCTTCTGCGGCAGGGTTTCCACTTTGGGTATTAATGTACATTACTGCATATTTGGTGTCTGTACTTTAGTTTTCGGTCTGCCCTCAGAGTTACTGTTTGAGTTCTAGTTTGTCCTACAAGGCTCCTGTAGATTAGGCTGTTTCTGCAGTCATAAACTTGATCTTTTGTGCCTTCTGGACCGGCTGGAAAAATGTGACTGAATGTTGTATTGTTATAGTGTCTTGTTGCTCAGGCTGCATGTTAGTTTAAGTTGATTATATGCATATTTTTGGAGATGTATCAATTCTGATGTAGCTTTGTTGTAATTTGAATGTGATGCTTTTTTGTAACTATAAAACACATCCATTCATTTGTTCTGCCATCCAAGGAGTGTGAATTATTATTATTTTCTTATAAACCCCTAGCACAAACCCACAACCAAATCTACCAACAGTATATGGGTCCATCCCAGCGCTCGAAGCCTCCGGCGATCGCTCAGCGCCCAATCGCTCCTTGGTGGCCTCCATCCTCCAGCAACCTCCCAGCACTCAATCCTCCAGTGATTGCTCAATGCCGGAATCCTTCAGCGATCGCTCAGCGCTTTTTGCTCTGCAGTCGGTGCTACTCAGGGTTTCGACCTCCAGCGATTCCCAAAGCTCGGTCCTCCGTCCTTGTCACCAGCTCTGGCGAGCTCCACGCACCTCCCAAACTTTGAGTTTCTTTTCTCTACCTACAATAACAAGGTAGCCAAATAAAAGAGTTTACTTTTTTTTTTTTTTTTTTTGATTATGCATCTGAGATGATGCTAATGTGAATAAAAACCCAGAATTGTATCACTATGACCTACAACTAAGAGTAAAATTAAATGCCATTAAGCTTTTGTTTTTATTATTCTGGACCAAAAGGGCCCCGGGGCCACAACCAAACATCAGAGTGTCATTCAGAGTGTGGAGCAACAAGTTACTGGTTTTACAGTCAACTCAGACTTTCTGCTAGTTAAACCTCAAATATCGTGGCCCCTTGAGAATCTGTGAAGTTACCAAGTTGGAAGCAGAAAACAGGATAGTGTCTAAATTTATTCATTGAAAATGAAAAGAAAAATAAATTTTACTGCCACATATCCAAACTATGAATTCCAAGGTGAATTAAAATCTGAAAACTCTTTTTTTTCTATTTAGCTTTTACATTTTATTTTTTTTGTACCGTTTTATGCAAAACTCTTTGGTACAGCTATCGCCTTTGGTCTGAGGCTGCTTCCGGTGAATAGTGCAGGCGGAGGCTGAGAGATTCTTTAAGCACAGAGTCCTCAGTTTCCCTTCAGATGAAAGCTTTTCTGACTTTGGCATCTATATGTTAATAAAGTGAACCTGAATGAATTTGGGGTTCTGTCATGAAGCCATTAAGCTGGCAAACACCTCCCTGTTTGATATTCCACACAGACCCCTCCCCAGCCCACTTGGCTTATCGCCCCGGCTTCGGATCAGCCCCTCAGGGACAGGCAGGACTTTGCTTTTCAGCTCTGCTTTGCATTGTCACAGTCAGTCAAAGTGCGTTTTATTCAAGCTGCTCTTATCAGCGCTCACAATTTAAACACTTTCACTCTTTTAGGAGGAGACGTTCTGCAGCTCTGAGCTCAAATGAAATGCTGATCATTGTTTCTTTAACCTGTGAAATGTATTAGAGCACAAATAATTACTTCTGATTAATCCCCACACCTTAATAATTTTAAACTGACCATCAGTGGAAAAAGCACAGGCAGCAGTAAAATTGGCCTGTGTAACTCCACCTTAGGTTGTAAAGTCAGCATAAGCTCTTGGTAGGGAAACGCCAAGGGCACTATTAGGAGGTACAGCTCTATAAGGACACCAGCCAGCAAAACAATGTAGAAAAACAAAATTCAAAAATACTTTATTAATCCCAAAAGGAAATTAAATGTTATTGTAACTCATTAATTTATATTCTTCAAAGAGTTATTGAAGATAGTGATGTGATGGCTGTTGGCAGGAAAGACTTTCTGCAGTCAGTCACACACTCAGTCATGGCACTGATGTTGTCTCCATGTGGCTGGCAGAAAGTAGTCCAATCAGTTTCTTCAAAACAAGCCTGGAGGGTCTCTTCTGCTTCCTGTGACCATTTCCAAACAGTGACATTAAAGGAAACGTACGAGAAAAGAAAACGGACATTTATGTAAGTCGCAGAGAACAGTTTCAGATGGAGGAAATTCTAAAACCAGCCGGCTCACACATCGCCTCGTGTTGATGATGTGATTTATGATGCCAAAAGCAGTGATTCCATTGCAGTTTTGCAAAATAAACCAATTTTAGTATGGCCAAAAAAAATTGACATGAAAACTTTTTTTTTTTATCAAAAAAATTGTTTTCATTAAGCAAATTTATTTTTGTAATTCAAATTAGCGCCAGTTACATGTTTAATGAAAACACAGCCAGAGATGATACATTGATAGGCCATCAGTTCTGACTGGACCAGCTCTCTGACCCCTGACACATTTCAGCTGGTGTCTTGGTTTCTCATCCCTTTCTGCATGTTTTCATTACTTTCTGCATCATTCCACATAACGTAATCTCTGAAGTCATTTGTTTTAGCCACTGTCTATGTGGATCACTTGGGTTATTTTATGTCAGAATGTTTACTATGAAAAATGGTTCCATGCTTATTTTACCTGCTGTCTAATCTTTTTTCCTCTCAGAACTGTTGTAATCAACAAAAAGATGTTGTCTGTAACATATTCATTGATTAAATACATAGATTTTAATGCGTTAAAGCTTCACATTTTTTTTTTACATTCAAAAGTCCAGAGCCAGACTCTACCAGATTGTTCCAGATGTCATTTTAAATCATTTGACTTTTTCTGGGTTCGCTTTCAATTCATGTTGAAAATTAGCAAGCAAACTAAAGTTCCCGGCCTGCAGCGCTCCTATTTCCCTAAGAAGCAGATAATCGGAGGAAAGTGATGGTATTGACTGCCGTGCCTGAAGCTGGACACAAAGGGCTTTTTAAAAGCTCACTGATTGCATTCACAGAAAACTTAAATGCAAACACGTTCTTGTTTGTGCTGCTTTCTCAGTTTTCCAGACGAATACAAAACAAATGCTATCCTTCCAGCTTCCAATCGTTTAATCCAAAGGATCAGCAGATGAGGTTGCTGGTAAATGAGACTAATTCAAAAAAGCTATGAGAGAGCAGAGGGAAGAGGAGCGAGCATTTAAAGTGAAGGCCGTAAGCTGATGTAGTTTACTTTTATGTCCAACTTTGTGGAAACAACAACAAAATGGTAATAGATAAAAGCAGAGCAAAACTATTAAACATAAAGACTTAGTGCAGTCATGGGAATCATTCTGTTCTGATATTTACTTTTTTACCTGTGCTGGCATCTGACTTTAATTAGTTTGCTAGAAATTTACTTTTTACTACATTCTCAGTATTTTTATGTAGGTTTTTTTTCGTCTTAGAAAAAATATTTTGAACAATTTAGTTTATCATTGAATTACTCCAACACACCCCTTCATTTGATTTGCCATTCAAGGCGTGGTGTGTAATGTTTTCCAGAAAGGTGCATCTGTTCGTCTTGGAACCGACTGTTTTTACAAATCTGCATATTCCTCTGCACATCTGAGTAAACCTTTTAACAATGTAAACTTATTACCTAACCCTTTAAAGAGATAAATCTATTCTCCTGTCTCTTCTCTGGGCCTTTTCCCTTCACAAAGAAACTTTCCAAACACATCTGATCGTTTTCTTACTCATTTTGCTGCTTGTGGCTCAATGTTGGCGCGCAAGACGTAACCGAGAGAATCCGTTTAAAAGATTTTCAAAATAAGAGATCCTCCAGACTCAAATAATACATAAAACGGAAATATTTAATTATTTCTTGTGCGGCTCGGTACCAATTGGTCCACGGACCGGGACCGGTACCGGTACCGGTACCGATCCGCGGCCCAGGGGTTGGGGACCACTGGCCTACAGTACTCAGGACAAATTCCTTTATTTCCCACAGTCTGAATGGACACTAGAAGGTTTGATGAGCTTTATCTGAAAATGTACGTATTGATCCCTAAACGTTTAAGTGTGACAAAAAAACAAATACTTAAATCTTTAAATTATCAGATATTTTCTCTTGGTTTGTTACAACAGGGAGAGTTACAACAAAATAGCTTGTCTTTTATTTCTATGCTGCTTGTTATAAACTACATGAAGTTCAACTCTTTTATTTTTCTCTTGTAGATTTTTTTCCCCTTGAGAGGCACGAACGATTCCTCTGAGCCAACCCGGCATGAGGCAGGTGAAGAGAATAAATGGACAGATGATTCATAGATCAGTTTAAAGTACTTTAATAAATAAAAATCTCCTAAAACAGGACAGCACAAGGACTGAGTGAGACAAAATCCTGTGAACAGCGTTCCTTATCCTATTTATCATGGGAAGGTGAAGGCGAGGTGCTTTTTTTCTGTTTGGGAGATTTGTTGCTCATTTTGTTTCAGATTTCCAGAATGTAATGCTGTAGTGCCTAAACAAACCCTCAGCTATTATACCGTCCCCAACCCAATGTTCCTCATTGTGTCGGACGTCCAACCGCTGACTATCAAATGCCCATAAAAAAGAAAACTGAACCTACCTTCATAAGTTATGTTTCTATAAATTTCTGGAGTATATATTTAGATATATATAGGCACAAAATAATGTAATGTCACTTAAAGTGATTCAGTGATTATTATTTTTTTTTCCTTTGGATTTAGTTAAGTTAAAACTAAGAAGGAAACATAAATCAAGTTCAGCTGTAATCAGCAGTCATGTCAGAGAATAAAAAACAGAGACCGGTTTCCAAAGCCTGCCATCACCAGTGTGACCACAAAACTCACTTTCACTTCTGAACATATGAATTTAGTCCCTTTTTCCCTTTTTTTCCCCAAGCAGACCACACAATACGTGTAATGAGCCGATACTGTAGGGGCTCTCCAGATTTCACATCTATTCATTTGTTCTGCCAGAATGTAGATTGCAGCTTGGCCACCTCCTGCCCAAATCATATCCACTGTCATTTGGGGACCTTTAATCAGTGAGGGCAGACTGGTGTTACTATAGAGCATGTTCATGACTGGAAACTTCAATTGCCTGTGTATACTAATTATGAGCCTTTGTTCTGTCTGCCTAGATATGCTCTTCCATTTAGCATTTGAATATTTTATTAGAAAAAAAATAATTTGTTTTAAGTTGATAAAAACAACTTAAGTTGTGAAGTGAGAATTAGCCTGGTAGAATCCAGCCTAGTGTTCTACTCTTTCCTTCGTTCAGAAGGTCTGGGCCCTCCAGTATTGGGCGTGGCCTCTGTTGAGGTTTTAAATTCCACCTAACGTATGTAATGCTCCAGTTCCACCTTGGAAATTGCTTGTGCTGTAAACAACTATCCTCCACTGCAAATAGGTTAGGACCAATGTGAACGTTAATTTAATATTTGGAAGCGTGACCAACACGGACTGAACGGCTTGGATCACTTCATCCACTGGCATTGCTAAAACTACAGGTTGACTAGGGTAGCTTCAATGCATTTTGTAGATATAGTTGATGTTGTTTAACATGGTTTGGTAGACGTTATAAAGATACACCTACATCAGATCTTTAGAAACTGTTAATTGCTTGGCCTGAGATAAACCATCAGAGAACTGCTGCTATGTTACAGGTTTTAGTGTGGATCGCCATATTCCACATCTGCACTGATTTGACATAAAGAGGATCTTGTATGTTATTGCTTACATATGCAGACACAGCTTTTGCAAAAACACAGAATTCACTTAAGCTAAAAATATTTTCTTAGACTATCTAAGTCTATCTTCTGCCTGCTGTTGAATTGTGTCCCTCAAGCAGGGAAAACAGTGACTCTAGACAGGAAGCAGGGAATCCAGCTCCTCTAAAGTCAAATCCAATAGCTTCCTCTAAAGTTGTGACAGCCCCATCTGTGCTGCTTTGTTACGTGCGCCATTATAATATTGGCAAGACAAGAAGTCTAAAGACATATTCTTTGAAGAGAGCAGCACAGGGACCACAGGTGTCTGACAGGCGGCTAAATGCATCGCTAGGTTCAGCTTACAGCTGCAGGAGGACGGCGGGCGGCACGGAGTTGATAGTTTGATACACAGATATGGTGACAACCTTTTATTCTTACTATGGAAAAAAAACACAAAAAACTGACAAATACAGCTTTGAGACAGGTATTTTTCAACATTATCTGTATAGTAGATGGCAGTCCACATGTTTGAAAAATGTATTTAAATATATTATTTTAAAGAATAATTTTCTCCACTTTTAACTTTTGCAGCTAATTCAAATTTGGCTTCAGTACGGTCTCCATTATTAGCTTTTGTCTTTCTTAATCAGTTACTGTGTGTCAGCTAGTAGTCTGAGGAACTGAACGTTCACTGAACATGTTCTAACAAAGAAAATTATTTAATATGTTTTAGCACACAATTTAAAAAAAACAAAAACAGAAATTGGAGTGTGTCATGCATAATAATAAAAATAGTGTTTGTTATAAAACAGTAAATCCATCCATCCATCCTACGGGGTTGAGGAGGATGGTGGTAGTTAGATCACCCTGGACAGGTTGAGAGTCATCACAGATACACACCATTCACACACACACTTATGATTATGGTGTAAAGGGATATTTATAGAGAACACACATCCACAGGTAGACCTTCCTTTGACAAGGCAACACACCTATCAACCATGACGCAGTGCTCTGTGAAAGATCTTCAATTGAACTTTAAGCTTTTATGAGCTTCTGTAAACTTTTATGAGCTTCAGTCAGTGTCATACAGTAGTCATACAACTACGAATGTCAAAATTATGTTTTGTTACTATTCTTACATTAACAGTTTTACTAGTTTGTATCTTAGGCTTAGTATTCACACCCCAGAGAAAAGTTGTTAAACTGTGTGAAAGTTTGTCCAAGACCTTGAAGCTGCAGCTGCCGCT